>VYZU01082092.1:52165-97195 GCA_013401355.1 Ceyx cyanopectus | reverse complement strand
TTTATATCTATCTATTTGAAATAGGGGAAGAGGACAGCAGAGGAAAGCTGAAGGGAGGCATGAAATCTTCTGTCATAACCACTATCCCCTAATGATGTCCAGGGAGTGCCCTCTTCCTTCACCCGCTGAGCAGAGCTGGGCTCCAGAGCCCACCTCTAAACCCAAATTCCCTAGCTGGCTTCTGCCTTTGGCATGTGCAAAACCTGCTCACGAGCCCCAAATGGCTCAGCCTCTAAATCCACATTTGGTCACTGGCTCCTCTCTATCACAGAATAGCATCTCCCAAAAATTACCTTCATTGACTCCTACCTGTGCCTACATCCATTAGGGAACTAAGAAAAATAAATAAAATTTTTAATGTTTTTATTTATTCTGACCAAGACACCAAATGATTGATATTTGTTTGTTATCATTCCTAGGCCTCTGTTAATAACAAATATTTTCATTATAATTACATAGAGGGTTTTTTTTTCTAATTGCTAGCTTACATTTACCTTTCTGGTGAGCTCATTTGGCATCTCAAAACTATTTGCCTTTTCTCTAATTATTTTTTTTTAAGATGGGTTCACATAACTATGAAGGCTTCAAGACTGGACAGAAAATTTTGTTTAAATAATGGCAATAAACATACATACTGATGTTTAAGTCGTGTGCATGAAGAGCACATATTCTGCTTCTGACTGTGCTTCATAATCTCATGTGAGATAGGAAAGAAATAAAGTAGATTAACACTATTCACTCATAAACAGAGAAATCTAGCATGAGGTTGTTGTCTCAAGCTGGATCTTTTTGGAACAAATATTGCAAATTTATCACATGGGATTAGTTAAAGGAGAACAAAATTCATCAAGCACTAAAGTGCAGCATCTTCACGAAGAAAATGGAGCTGTGTCAAAAGCCTTGGCTGTATTAATGTGCAGTTTGAAGGATGCCTTCTAAATCTTTAGGGAATGCTACACTTATAATATAATAGACTTTAAATATTTCATTTCATTACTGCAGGATGGGCCTTTGTACTTGGCAGAATGGATGTTTCCACTGAGGAAATATGGAAACTTGTAAGAGATATTCAGAGGAGAGGATAAAAGCAAAACACATTCTGTGTGTGTAGCAGCAAACTTCAGCATGACAGGGAAAAAATGTTTGATAGATACTTAAAATACCAGGCACTATCTCAAGGTATTCAGACAGATGGAGCAGTTACATAAATCCACTGAATTCTGTAGTAAAACTAAACAAGTTGAGACCTGTTGGTACTGAGTGTTCCCATCCCATATGCAGTCCCCTGAAATCAAGAGTTTCTCCTCTCATTTCAGGCTTTGGAGATGACCCCTTCTCCCCTGTGACCAATTTCTTGGCTATCATTAACTGTTTTCTAGTCAAAGGCAGCTCCTACATTCTTTTTTGTCTCAAATCCTTGCAGGTTTTGCTTCCAGCAGCTTGGTGATATTTAAAAATATTGCAGTAGTGACAACAATGAAATAAAAATATCTGCAGAATTCCAAGTTGCTCTCGTCTCACAGAATCATTTCCTGCTTCATCAGATGTAAACCACTTGTTTTGCTGTACACATCTTCAAAGAGAAATGCTGGAACTTATTAAATAAACCGTATTATTGCTCTGGATTAATTAGCAGATGGCTTAATGATATGCACTAGTAATTGCTACTGCTTGCACATATTTGATTATACTTTATTATCATAATTGTGTTTAAAATACATCATAGCCATTGATATTTTGTGTTATGTTTATAATTGGTTAACAATTTCCCTGAGAATTATGAGTTTTGCAGAGATTGCTATCTTGTTATATTCTAAGTCAAAAGGCATTTTAGGCAGCTTTTTTATCCTGGTCAAATGAAGATATATTCAAAATTGAGATTAAGAACAGCTATCTGCAGTGCTGATAATGATAATTTTCAGATAGTTTAGTCCATCATACCTTCATAGAATTAAATCACTGCTTCATTACTGTTTGCAAATGGTAATCATCCTCTTGTCTGACTAGTTTTATTGAAAATGAATGTTACAGTAATGTTATTTTTCAGTTCTTCAGCCACAGCCTCAGCCACCCAAATTCATTCACACTATGAATGAATCAGTGTGCCTAAAAATACTGATATAGTGCTAGGGATTTATATAGTGCTAAGAAAGGATTGGAAGAGATGTCAGCTGTCCACTTCTTACAATAAGAAACACTGCCTTTGAGTTAAGGAAAACCCTATTTTTTTCAATTATTTACATTGCAATAATTCAATGAGTTGTTCTTTCAGTTTACTGCACACTAGAATAACCCAACAAAAGCAAACACCCCAAAAAAGTTGTTAAAGGTTTCAACTCAAGAAGACAAGAAAGTCAAGAGGTAGTCTTAAGTTGCCTTAAGATTCTTTTTCAAGCTAACCAAACAGTGTACAAAGTCAACCTAGGTTTTATTTTTAACCTTTGGAAGCTGTATGGGTATTTTTACAGTTATTAAAAAATAAAAATACCTCAGTGATCCATACAATTGACTGAACACGAAAAATTAAATATAAAATCTTCCTGGACAGCTATGTCACATTTTGATTTTTTACTGTGAAGCAGAAGGCCAAAGACAACAAATTATTTGGATTTCAGTTACTTTCTTGCTCACAAAAGGGCACCCTAACCCATGGAGAAAGACTGACAAATCTCCACTGGGCTTGAGTCTGGAGGGTCTGGGTGTAACATGGAGTTTCAGAGGCAGAGGACAAATATCTCTGCTTGAAAAAACCATATAAACATGTACTTTTATGTTTCAGTTTTACTGTAATGAGCCAAGAACTATGAGTTTGTTTGGTAGGCAAGGCATGCATCAAAATAGCTGGTTTTTAAATAGACTTTTGGATTTAACTCATACTGTATCTTAGAGGGTCATGTACCCTTAGAAAAGATTATTCATTAATAAAAGAAATGAAGAGGATCATTAGTTTTTCTTTATGTTTGGTTTTGTTGTTTTTTTTTTATGGGTTTGGTTTTTTTTTGTGATCCATACTCTTTAATTGGGCAATGTTCTGCTTGCTTTTTCATATCAATTTCCCAGTGACAAATAACTGATGATCTAAAGCACGGAACTGGAAACATCCTCCTGCATATATTGACAGATTTGCCTTGGATGTAATATTCACTGAACCATGCTGCTATCTCCAGCTCTTCCTTTTATTCAACTTTATAATGTATAAAAGAACTGATGATGGAACAGCCATCAGGGAAAGCTGAGCTAAAAAATTACTGCAGTATACCCCTTAACCCAGGCAGACCATCCAAGCCAAACACAGGAGTAATCAGGAACAGTCAGAACAGAGCCTTTAAGTGCTATTGTAGCTCTGTTTACCTTCTCTCACTTTAGGTAATTGCCAGTCACAGTTTTCATTTTACATTTTAAAAATACGCTTTATATGACATTTATACTCCAGAGTTAGAAAAATTATGTTTTGATTTGAACAGGCCACTCTGAAAACATAACTCTTTAAAAATATGCACAGTTTAATAGGTCATATAAATAATGCAGGTGGCCTTTAGGGGGAAAAATTACAGAGGGCAATAATTATTTTGTCTGGTGTGGATCACTTCCAATTTTAGATTTCACTGCCATCACTTAAATGACTTTGTCAGAAAAAGTGTTATCAAAATTACACACTTATTTTCCATCCATTGGCAGTGTAAACTCTCTGAGAGTTGATTAGCACTGGATACCAAAAGGAATGATTGTCCTGGCTCAATTTAATTAAAATACACGTTATGATTTAATTGCTTACAGCAAGCTGACATGTACGAGCAGGGCTATTAGGAGTAAACAGGACTCTAAATGGTGCTGAATGAGGGGGTAGACAACATCTGTTTTCAGGCTTTCTCAACTAATTTTCCTCTGTTGCCTAAAGGCACAACTAAGAGGAAAAGTGTTGCATTTCTTGCCTTATTTTTTCCCCCCATATGCTCTGCTGAATGGCCTGGCAGCTGGGCAGCTCTTAGTCCCTGGGTGGTTTGCACTGCAGTAGCTGTTCCAGTAGCAGAACCTGGCAGGAAAGTGAGATGCTGCTGAGGACCTGAAGCTGACTCTGTACAGGTTTGGGGTCAGCTGGAGTGTGACCTGTGCTCCAAACACCCCTGTCTTCAGCAGGAGGGCAATGGATGCTCTCCCACTGCATCTTCCTGCTGCTTCATCCCCACAGAAACTGCTCCTCTGCATTCTCCACACAAATCCCACCACGGGGGGAAGCAGGGAATTCACTGCCCACTTGTTTGGTTCCCTGACAGCTTTTATCACATCTATTTAGTGAACAGAGATTCAGATCCTCCTCTTTGATCTCATTTCTCAGCAGTGTCTCAGGCTTTTCAGTACTTAGCCCAGTGGGAGCTCAAGAGAAACCATGAACTGAGACACTTGGTCCCAGGAAGATCTGTCAGGTGGTGAGCACATAGATCAGAAAAGTGTCACAGAACACACTTTCACATCAACACAGTTACAGAGCAGCCTGCACAAGGAGATGGTTTCCTGTAGGTCTGTGTGTTTGTGTACAGTCACGGGTGATAAATCACCAGCACAGAGCTAACTGAGCCCCCTGCTCTTTCTCCTACCTAATCCATCTGCACACAAATCTCCTAGTAGCTAGCTGCAGCAAACAAGCTGTTTCAGCCGAGTGGCAATACTTGCAATCAGAATATCTGCCTGAATTCCCTGTCACACACCTATTGGGTGGAGCATTGCTCTCAAGCCCAAGTAACATGTTAATTACTTGTCTTGTTCATCCTTCCCTCAAGCGATGTTTTAATGAAAGCCCCAGGCAAACCCTGACTTTCTGAAAACCTTACTAAGTACAGTATTTTTCTAACGTTCAGAAACGAGGGACAAAACCTGCTTTGCTTTTATCTTTGCCCTCAGTCATCTTATTTTGTCAGCTGCAGAGGAGACAAAGTATTGTGATCTGAGCATCTGTGCCAGACAGCCAAGGTGTGGCACTTTCTCTCCTGGCTCCCAACCAAAGCAGTGGGTTAAATGGACAATTCAGCTTTCCTCCTTTGCCTCAGTTTCTCCCCTTAGGAAATGGCAGAAAGTAAGATTTATCTGTTTGGAGAAGGAAAGGGAAAATTCTAGGTTCCGAGATAAGTTGTGATATATTTGAGCTGTCAGGTATTTAAGTAGCAATAGCCCTGAGAAATGCTGTTTGCTTTGCTGCTGTCATTCCTGCTTTTATCTTCCTCAGAGACATTTATATCTTTTTCCCTCTTCTTTAATTTTTTTTTCTTTTAGCACATTATAACCATTTGTAATTTTTTTCCCTTTAAGTTGGTTTAGTTATGCAAGAAAATACGGAGCATAAAGTGCTCTATAGAAATCCTAAAAATTATGACTTTCATCTCATTTGGTCTTTACTTTCAGTAGGGCTCCAATCACCATTACTGTTCTCTTTCACAAGTAATTTAATGGCCGAGTTCCTTTTCATACAGGTCTTCATTGTCGAGTAAATTCCTCAATTAATTCCCTATTGCCCCACCAGTTCAGCTATATTTGCAGTGTAAACAGCTTTATTTGCATCACTTATGGTGGGGTATGTATATAGAGTGTGTGTGGAGTACTATTTTACTTTAAGCAGCTTTGTTCTGCAGGTACTAAGAGAGGAAAACTGTGTGTCAGGCACTAACCTGGACCCTGTGGGAGGAAAAAGAGCAATTTCCAGCCCTATCCTTCAGGTTGAAATTTAGCAGAGTGGAATTTAAGCAGATGATGCAAGGCAGCTGCCTAAAAATGTGGTGCCATTTGCTGCACAGAGAATTGGTCCCAATTTCAAGCCTGCAGTGCATCAGCCCATTGAGTGCACAGGAATTATAATCCCTGAAGTTCATTATCTCTTAAAGTCATTTTCTCCTTCCAGAGCTGTCCCACCAAAGGCACTGCTCCTCTAGCTTGCACCACTGTCCTTGCTGTGTGGCCAAGCAGAGCCATCGGTGAAAAATGCCTCTTCCCAGTGTTTCCACTGGGCCCCTGCTGCCCCCAGCCATCCCCTGCAAGCTGGTGAGGAACAAGTCACTTTGTCCCACAGTGGGTGAGAAGTTCACACTCCTCTCCCTGGAGTCTCAGCCTGCTATTCCCATGCACAGGTCCAAGAACAAGTATTTTGACAGACATCCCCTGGCACTTTCCTAAACCTCTACGTCTGCTTGTTCAAGAAAGGAGGCAGAAGAGAAAGTCCAGGGAATTTGTGGTGGTTTTTGCCCTGGGACAATGCTGATCCTAGACAGTTGCTCAAAGCTCCCATGAAGTTGTGAGCTTTTCAGACTTCACAGCTGGTGATGACCATCACTAATTATCACAGGCTTCAGCCCCTCCACTCTGGCATTGGGATGGAATCACCATCAGCTGTTTACTCACAGGCCACAGGGGGACAGGTCACACATTTTGCAGTCAATTTTTTTTAGAAGCTGGTTGATGCTGGATTTTACTACAATTTCCAACTCTCTGATAATTAATCTTCCTAAAATCAGAACTATTCTGGCAAAATATTTTCTATTAGCTCTTATGGTTAAGTCACATAAGTGTAACACATGCAACATTATCTGAAATACTACTAAAGTGTCAAAGTTGTCTGGAGCTTAGATGGACCCAAGGGAGAAGAAATATCTTCTGTAATGTTCGCATAGTCTCATTTTCCTTAGTGTAAAACTGTGACTCAAAACTGTGTTGTGAATTTAGGTTTCCCATTAAAGAAATGCCATTTAATTCATCATCCCAGCTTTTTTTAATGTGATACAGGTGCTTCTAAGACACAGAGCAAACACTCAGCATTGAGGCAGCTGCTGCTGGGGTTTGCTTTGCTGGGTTTTTTGCTTTGTGCTGGGAATAACACTGGATAAATAACAATGCATTGGAGATGTACAACATGGTCCATCACCCATTTGGTTCTAAATTCACAACAGAACTTTCCTGTTGTTTGGTTCTTTGCTTTCCTTTGATTTTCCTAGCAACCATAGTGTTGTCCTGGTTACAAATGCTTAGCACTCTATTGTGGGAGTTTTCAGGCAGCCTGCATTGCTGCAGTGAGGTGGTGGATCAAAGATGCAGCACTGGATAGTTCAGCAGCTGCCTTCTGCTCCTGAACTGCTAACACATAAAGCAAAGTTCGATATTAGAGCTCCAGATTCCCCACCCCATGCTTTTGTCACCCTGTGGTCAGGTGTGACAGCTTTTAAATGTTATATCTCTGTTGCTAGGGGATTTTCTTTTTCCTTTTAGCATATTCTAAACCCATCTCAGATCTTACACTGCTTAGAGTGGCAAGATGGTTGCATGGGAAAGCAGAAAAACAAAGCTGTTGTTTTTAAGCTCTCAGCTCAGAGCAAGTTGCCTCCTGGAACAAAACTGTCCCCTCCTGTGATCATTAAAAACACATTTAGAGTAACATGAATGTATTTTAAAATTTAAGTAGCTTCATCATTTTTCTCCTGTATCTTCCTATCGTCTAACATTTATTTCATCATCAGTTGCTGATTGTCTTAAATTTCTAGAGTACAGAGAAATAGACTGCTAGAGGTTTTTATATTTTAAAGCCATATAGTGCTAGGTTTCCTAAATAGCAATCCTCACTATCAGCACACTGGCTGCTAGAAAGTCATTATTACTACAAACTGCTTCTGAAAATAAAGTTAACATAAAAAAACCACCACTTATAATGTGTTTCCTTTCCCTCTGCTGACCACCTGCAGTGTGGAAAAATCCCCTGCTCACTCTGCCTTTAAGGAATGCCTTTCCCTGGAACAAATGAAGCAGCATGTTCCCATATGGAAATCTGCCTCTGAACCCCCTGAGATGGGATCTGTCACCATGGCATTGTCACAGGGCAAAAAAACACCTAATTTGGGGGACTTTGTGTGTTTAATTCCCTCCTCATTGCTACAGATTGATTTGTAGGTGCACAAAAAGGTTAATTTTCCCACTTGAACCCCTAATACTCTGTGATTCTGTAAATATCACCCAACTTCTTTTAAGCATGATGTTGTAATTTATCCAAAAATGCCATAACTTAACATTTCTGAGCCATACCTGCTGAGATGTTTCCACTGCTGCCTCCTGCTTTCAGCTCTCAGCCTGGCTTCTTCCCTTTCTCTCTGGGGAGGAGCAGGGTGCTGTGCTGCTCTTTAATAATTGGCAGCCTGTTTAAGCCAGTCAGGTAAATACCTGCAGGTGGAATCTTTGTCAATTGCCCCGTGTGATTGTTCACCTGGGTGAAGTTAACACAGAGTAAGAAATGCTAAACCACAGGTGGAAGAAGTTTCTCTTCAAACCAAGAGGTCAGTCATTACTTTGCAAATTATCTGTGAATTTTATCTGCCCTCCAGTAGAGGAAACTACGTCAGTAAGGTCTCTTAGTGTGAAATATGATGTTTCCATGAAAGAAAAAAATAAGAATAAAAATATCGAATTTGAACAGCTGAATTTTCTGCCTTGTTCGTTATAATAGCTTCTTTCAAATACCAAATTTTATACTTCCACAGATTTCAAAAAGAAAGCTGGAAAGAATTAAAAGGATTTACATAAATTTAAAATATGACTAATAGGTACATTTCATAAGTTATTTAAATGCTCTCAGTGTGTGTTAAACATAAATGTGTTGCTTTGTGCTCCTAGAGAATCAGCTATATTTGATATTCTATAAAGTCTTTGTCAGTATCCAGTCAAGCCATCCAACATTCAAATTAAATTACAGCTAATGTGAAGTGTTCAGAGATCCTTTTCCCCTAAGAAAGTTCACAACATTCATGTGCTTCTCAAGTTCAGGTTTCTGTTTATCCTCTCAGTACCAAGATGACATGAGGAAGGACATTCCTTCCCTTTGTTGCCTTTGTGAGTAAATACTCTTTGGGAATATACAAAAATAAGAGGTCACTTATGCAGCACAACCCTCATCATATACAGAATTTTCCAGACATCATCATAAGGACTTATCAACAGGAGTTTGTGTTGAATGTTATCATAAAAACAAAAAAAATAGTATATATTCTATAATTTATATGGCATATTCTTCAAGCACACACCATACAGATTCTAGAGAGTTTTTAAGTCCATGTATTTACATCAGAGTTATCCAGTCTATGCTGTCACTGGTATTCCTACTGAATTGCCATATCCAGTTTAAACAGGGAAGGAGTTTTACAGAGGAGAAATGCACCTTAGAAAAAAACCACCACCTTTTATTTAATCTCTTTGAAGGGAAGATTAAGGGCTGACAGCATCCCCTACTACTGGGAAGACATCTTTATTCATCTGCTTTATTTTTAGCAGTGAAAGCAACGGTGATTTCCCGGGTTTTTGAAAACTCAGCAGCATTAGTATTTATCTCTAGACTGGATTTTTAATTTCCTTTGCATTTTGAGCATTGATTAATTCAAAATCCATCACCTGCCTTATCAGCTGAGTGACTGCAGTGGTAACATTTACAATACCTGTCTATGGGTTATTTCCCTAAACTGTAGCTTACTGGGGGTCTGGATAAGCACTGTTTGGTTTATGAAGTGAAAATTTGTCCCTGGAGATATTCACAACAATGAATGCCAACAATGCACCCTTGAGCCAGGAGGGCCAATGGATCCTGGGGGCATTAGGAGGAGTGTGGGCAGCAGGGCAAGGGAGGTTCTCCTCCCCCTCTACTCTGCACTGCTGAGACCCCACCTCGAGTACTGTGTCCAGTGCTGGGCACCCCAGTTCAGAAAAGACAGAGATTTAGTGGAGAGAGTCCAGCTCTGGGCACCAAGATGCTGGAGGGAGTGGAGATCTCCCTGCTGAGGAGAGGCTGAGAGAGCTGGGGCTCTTTAGCCTGGAGAAGAGGAGACTGAGGGGGGAGCTCAGCAGTGTCTGTCAGGGTGTTCAGGGCAGTGTAGGGAGGATGGAGCCAGACTCTGCTCAGTGCCATCCAGGGACAGAACAAGAGGCAATGGGAGTCAGTTGGAGCACAAGAGGTTGAGGGGAAACAGAAGGACAAACTTGTTCCCAGTGAGGGTGGCAGAGCCTGGCAGGGGCTGCCCAGGGGGGTTGTGGAGTCTCCTGCTCTGGAGACATTCCAGCCCCCCCTGGATCTGTTCCTGGGTGACTTGGTCTAGGTGCCCCTGCTCTGGCAGGGGGGTTGCACTGGATGATCTTCTAGCTCCCTTCCAACCCCTCACACTCTTGTGAGTCTGTGAAGCTGATGGTTTTACTGAAAGCATTTTCCTATGGTTTTTGTATGCTTCAGACACACTGACCCGACTGACACTGCATTCCTACACTCATTTTTGAAGTCTACATTAATCTAGAATGCCTTCCTACAGTACTGTGCATGCACACACCTACAGAGAGCATTGCTTCAATTACTAGTAAGTATTCCTCCATCATATACAAGTTATATAAACCGTGCTCTGAACTCAGTCCTTCTTCACCCACTCCTGCCCTCACTTCAGTTCTGTGAACTGCAGAGAATTGAACAGCAGCTTCACTTAATCACCAGAGTAATTCCATCTTGGGATAACAAAAAGCTGTGGTGAGAGGCTTTTCCCACTTTCTTTGGTGAGCAGAATGTGCTGCTTAGATGTAAACAATTGATTAAATGCCCATCACTGCTTATGGTGCTTCTTTAGATGGACTCTCAATCAATAGAGCAACGTTCCATTCAGCTGTACTGTCACAAAAACATGGCATCTGTCTCTAAATGCAACCCTGAACAATGAGCTAATGGAGTAGGGGAAATAGAAAGGCTTCTGGAAGGGTAATTTGGGATTGAAAGCTTGTAAGGAAAGTGAATGGCACCAATGGTCTGGGCAGAGTACTTTTCATGCCCACTCCAGCATCATGTGCCTTTGCTTTGACAGTTACCAATCAATTCCCAGAGAGTGAAGATGATAATGCAAATATTCTGTGCAGCAGCTTTCATTGGTGTCACCTCCATTCATTTGTCTCCAAGAGAGAGGGCTGGTGTGGAACAACTCCTTCCATCTGATGCTCTCTGGAAACAGAGAACTCATCTGGCTTGTGTTTAACATCATTTTCTAAGTCTCTTACACAGAGTTATGCTCCTTTTCCTTTCCTCCCCACCTCCCTACGTGTTTGTATAACATTGCTCAGCAGTTTAAATACTCTCCAGGCAGAGATGAAGCTTTTTCTTTTTGGCTGGGATCTGAGAAAGGATGTTTGAAAATACAGTGGAAACATGACTGGAAACTCGAGCCAACATCAGTGCAACACAATGAAAGGAGCCTGGGGAGTCAGCCTTTAGCTCATGATGTCAGCTACAGAGGATTTGCAGCTGCAACTGTTGCTGGTAGCTTTATTTTTCCTCTGAAATTGAGAAGAAGAGCGTGGGGAAGTTGCCACTCCAATGTTATTTTGTTCTGAAGTAGCCTGAAATACCCTAGATTTTGATCAAATGAGTTCTAAGCATGTAAGAGCATAAAGGCATCTCAGCTGTCCTCCACAGAGTTGAGTGATTTTGCTAAGATTTTCTTTTCAGCAGTTGAAAAGATAAGATGCATGCTATCCTCCAAGAAAGCAAGAGCTTCTAGAATGTCTACACTCTTCATTCTTCCTTGCTCAGAACAGGTAAATCCCTGGAAACTACTGATATACACCTTTTCCTAATGAACCATTGGAAACTACTGATATACACCTTTTCCTAATGAACCATCAATTCTAGCACCAAAGTATACACAAACCAAACCAGGTTCTGTTCAGGGATAGTCCAACTTTGAGCCTCTTCACCAACTCAGCTGAAGTCTCTTTATGCAGCCTTAAGTATATTAACAGCTAAGTGGAACTAGCCAGAAAACATTAATTTATCTCCATCCTGCTGAACTGGTTTGTGTATTTCCAATTTATGTTCTTTTCTAGGCTTGTGACAGAGAATGATTTAATTTTATAATGTGGTATCAAGCCTAAATGATAAGTATAGCCTGATAAACACAGCACACTGGTATTTAATGTATTCCTCTCCACCCTGCAAGTCTAAAAACAATCATCAGTGATTAGAAAATAAACGTAGCATGATTTTATTTATGGAACATGGTTAATGAATCTGTTTTCCAGTGAATAATTGCAGTAATCAACTGAAATAATAGTAGAAGTGCACAGTAAATAGGTCAAACTGAGCAAAATTTTTAGTGTTTATTCCCAGATGTCTTTCAACTGATTTCTGTCTCAAGGGTTGTGTGGCATTCTCTTGCTGCCTTCTATTTTATTTTCTGCATATTTCTGTCCAGAATTAAACAGAGGTTGATGAGAACCTCTGTGGGCAGCTACCTTCTGTTGTTCATAGAGACAGTGATCAGTCTGCAGGGTGTTCTTATTGCCTTGTAGCACAGGAATGGCTGTAACAATAAACAGCAAGATTCATTATGAAAGTGGCTTTCTTTTCTACTCTACACCTTCAAACAAAGCTGTGAAAGAATGGGGTTGTGTTCCATGCCATCATACAATTAATTCACCTTCAATCTGCCCACAATAGGGATGCAGAGCTGTAAATGAACTGCCATATGTGCCATAAGCCACTGCCAGCCATCGATGCCAGTCTTGTGAGGACATAAGATTACTCTGAGACACTGCAGCATGTTGACTGACTCTTCAGACAGGCTTTCTGTGGAGCTCTGTTTCAAACAACAAAAGCCAGAAAATTAGAGATTTCCCTGAAGGGGACACATCCAAGAAAGGAAAACAGCATTTGTTAGCTGATCTTCAAGCAGACAAGGAATTTAAACCGTGCCAAGTAATGCTGGCCAGTTTGGTTTTTAAACTCATAAGCCTTGAAAAATGGCAAACACGGGATTTCATCTGCATGTTGGTCACCTTTGAGTTAAGGCAATTATCTGGATTAAATCTCTGCAAGTCCAAGATGTGCCACAAATTATCTGAGCTTTGTGGATTTTGCTGTTATTAGCCTCAGTTAGCATGATTGCCCCTAGAGTTACCTACTGACTTTTACATCTGTTTTATCCACTCCCAACGTTTGCAAGATGGAATCTAATAAGGCAGAAATGCAGACGTTCTGCCCAGGGGGGTTGTGGAGTCTCCTGCTCTGGAGACATTCCAGCCCCCCCTGGATCTGTTCCTGGGCGACTTGGTCTAGGTGCCCCTGCTCTGGCAGGGGGGTTGCACTACATGATCTTCCTGCTCCCTAACAACCCCTCACATTCTGTGATTCTATAATCCTATGATTCTAATAAAACCTAATTTAACAACTTCATTACTTAAACCATTGTGGGAATGACAAGGAGCTAGAAAAAGAATTGCTATATATTAGCATTTGTCTCACAGATGTGATCACTAACTTTATTAATCCATGCACACTTACCCTGGTGATGTAAAAACCTGGTTTTGCTTTGTTAGTTACAAACCCCTATTTTCAAAGCCATTTATAAACATTGAATGATTTGTAAGCACTAGCAAAACAGAGGCTGGCTGTTCTGAAAGCCAGAGAAGGAAGGTATATTCAGTGACTGAAACTGCAGCAAACACCTCAACGAGAACAACAAAAAGAAGGGAAGGAAAAGAAGTGCCTGGCAACTAAATTGAAGCCTTGCAACACAAAGAAACATGCAGTGGACCTTGTATTTCTCACAGACCAGATTTGCCTCTCTTCAGACATTCATAATGAGGTTTTTTCAGCAAACTTCTCCCCAAAACTTTTTGCATCAAGAAAGAATGAAATCTTGCTAACCTGTGGTAAAGACAGCCCATGTGAACTGAGTGAGGGCTTCTGCAGGGACAAATGTCACGGCTCCAAAGTGCTCTCTGCTGGCTGGCAAGGCCCTCAGGTTCATACGTATGAATAATGCTTTTGATTTATGTTAGAGGCAGCTCTACCAGATGAATGGCTTTAATTTGCAAAGCTATAAAATCAGCATTTTTAACAACAGCAACAAACAATTCTTTCCTTGCCACTGCAACTGAGAAGACTTGGCAATGCTCTTCTGAACTCTGTAGTGGATCCATCACAGAGGACCTGTGGCTGAAAATGATGGCCAGTTTCTGTGTCTGCTGGCAAAGGTGTCACATGTGACTCACTGAGGAGACCAAACAGTGTCAATACATCTGGTAGTACCTGTTTTAATAGCTGCTATCTCTCCAATGGCAGGTAGAGAAATTTAACTCAAAATTCAGCTTTCCTTATCTCTAGTCCCACCAAAATCACACAAGAGAGATGAAAGATGGAGACTTGTTCTTCAGTTCTGTTTTTGGCAAATCTTGAGCACCCTCAAATCCATTAAACTCTACTAAGAACTGCCTCGATTGTCAGGGGAAGGGTCATATATGAAATACTGCCCATGGCAGCCTTGAAGGCTTGCAAAGCACAGGCAGCAGATGGATAAGCTCTGGTTGTTTCCAGCCTTAAAGGAAAAGCCTGCTGGCCACAAGCCTGTTTCCATTGCCATCCCCTGACAGGCAGTCAGGAGCAGTGAGGCAATCATCTGTCTCATACTTGCTTTTCCCATTGATGACACCAATTACCTGTAACCATAGCTTGAAGCTGCCACAGGTATGTCAGCTGAGACACAGGAGTGAAACAGATCTATCTGCAAATGACCCTTCTGATCTTTATTCATTTCCCATTTGGAGATGCAGTGCTCAGTCAGCCTGCTGTGCTTTCCTGTTTTCTGTGAGTACCCTGAGATGTCTGTCCTCTCCTGATTTCACCTGCAGCTTAGACAGACATCACAGCCAACAGAGCAGATGGCACTCCTCTGTTTGCCCCTCCTACAGCTTCTCAGTCCTCACAGGACCAACACATCAAAGTCCTCTGTGAAAAGCTAAACCAAGAGCCACCAGGTCAGCTGCTCAGTGCACTTTTACTGGTGGTGATACTGTTCAGTTGCAACTCCCAAGATATCCTTTGCAATATTATTTTATGAGAAGAAGTGGTATGTCTACCTAGAAAAGCCACTCATTTGTTCTTGTGTGGTAGGAGGACTAGGACCTCTTTGGTGGCTTTCTTCTTTTCTCACCAGCAAGGAAGATAAAGAGAACAAAACACACATCTCAACCTTGCCAGTTCTGGAATGCAGTGCTCTACTAAATTTATTGTTATCTCTACAGCTGAGTGTTTAGTTTATTGTCCTATATCGGTCCCAATCTAATTTGGGTGACAATGAAAAAAAATGAATTATCAGAGAGCAAAGCAGTTGAAATATTTCCTTCTAATCTTTTTGGCAAGGATCACAAGATGGTGCTATTACACGTGGCCGTGAAGATCAATTCTCATCTGGTTTTAGACTTTCAAATTCCTCTTTCCTGCAAGAAGAAATGCTGCATTACATTAGTGTGCACTTGAGATTGTGTTTTCCTCTGATGGTCTCTTGTAAGCACTTATCTGAGTTCCAGGTCTGGGATATAGTTTCCTAATAGAATCTGCCTGTCAGGGTCTGAGTCACTGCAAATGGAGCAGATATTTAAGGGTGCCAGCAGCACAGCTCTCTTCCACTTTAATTTGGGGCATTCTAGTTCAAGACTGGTGAATGAAAAGGTCAGTCTATTACATCTCTTTCTAATCATTGCGAGTGACCAATAATCTGAAATTAAAGCAACAAAGCCAAGCTGCAGAAGGAAACAGATCTGCTCTATAATCTGCATAGTGAATCTGGGTTTCATTTTACTACACTGGTTTAATAGCTTATTACAGAATCCAGCTGGTGTTCCAGGAATAGATCACTTTGCTGCTATGAGTGGGATTTTTTTTGTTCTCACATTTATCAAATATTCTGGCCAGCTGGCAGTCTTTGCATGCTTGGCTCTATGCTACACCGGGCCCAATGAGTGCAAATAATCTATAAAACCTTGATGTGGGGGATTAGACAAGTTCTAAGAGGACATCTGTGAAAACATGGGTGAAAACCTTGGAGACTTGTGCAGGCTCTTGCCAAAGGTGTGTCTGCTGCCTTTCCACATGGCTGTGTATTATGTAACAACATACAGCAATGCACTTGCCTTTCAACAGTCAGAGAGAATCAATTGAAAACACATCATTAAACCATACAGGAATTTGATTTGACAATATGGAAGATACCTTTCAAACCCTGTCTCTTAGTCAAGGCTCTATATGGAAACAAAATGGGGGGAAAAAAATAGTTTTCCTATCTTTTTTAGTTAAGAACAGAGTTGGGAACATGTCAAAGGTTTATCTGAAATTTAGGCATTTTGCTCTGCCAGCCCAGTAAATATCATCAACCTCTAAGGAGTATGATAAGCATAAGTTTTCCTATAGAGAATATATGCAGCTGAGTGAGACGGTGACTGCACAATTACTGGGGGTACCACTCTGCTGAACTCTGGGGAGGAGATGAGGATCCATCTCTTTATGATCAAAGCTCAGCAGGGGTGCTCCTGGTGCTCATGGGCTGCCTGAGTATTTGTTGAAAGAAAACTTGTTCCTGATGCTCCAAGACTGCTCCAGGATGTGAAAGAAATGCTGGGAAGGGAAAGAAGGGGAGAGTATCCTCAAAAGCAGATCTAAAATGTAAAACAAAGTGTGTTGAAATGTGATAGTGAAAAGTATAAGAGAGGAAGTGAGCAGTGCTGCCACTGATTGAAGCTTCGGAGCGTGTGCAATACAGAGATAGGGTAATTAGTCAGTAAAATTGCTCATGATAAAAGGTGGCAGCCAAGAAAGAAGCCATAGCACACTGCCTGTAGCATGGCTGCAGTCCCACTCAGGGCAGGCAAGCAGCTCGGGTTGAGTGGCCAGCCCCACTCTGCTCTGTGGATAACACTATGCCTGTCAGTCCTCACCCTGCTTGAATAAAAACAACCTGCCTTTCAGGAGGTGAATTGTGCTGCTGGAAAGTGTGAAACCTCTCATTGCTAGAAGAAATGTGGTTGGAAAGAGGCTTGGTAACTACCTCTGGAGCCACCTAAGAAAGAGCTGCTATTGGATTGGGAATTGCTGACTGGGCTTCACACAGGACCAAGGTGCTGCTGGGGAGCACAGGGACACATCCTGAAGGAAACCACCATGTCTGTCAGCACCTTGTTTGTTTGAAAACTATTTACAAATCTCATTTTCAAACATTAATTACATTTTGTTTCTAAGTCCACACTGTTACTGCCTGGCATCAGTCACTACCCACTGCCTGTGCAGTCTAATTCAACACAAACCCTTCAGATTTTGTTTTCACCATGCACCCACTGTCTGAAGAGAACAAACACCCATGGAGATGCTGCCTGAAGCTTCCACATCCCCCTCCTGCTGAGCCACCAAGCCCTTGGTGTCCCTGCAGCACAGGCAGGGGTGATGGGGGAGCTCAGTGCCTGCAGTGCCACCCTCCCACAGGGCACCTCACGGAGCAGGAGGAGCTCAGCACGGTCTGTGTGTGTCCATGGAGCCCATCCCAAGCAGCAAGATGTATTGATATTTATCTCAGAATTAAATCCATGGTCTCAATAGTGGTTGAGTAATAATTCTCCCTTTCAGCTGTACAGGAGTGCTTGTACCACACTGGGCTGCATCTGATGTCTTGCAGGATTTTTTCTGGTGTCAGACACTATCCACTGTATGGGTTGTGCTGTTTAATAAATACAAAGTGGATATGAACACATTTTATGATTTCTATCTTCCTACCTAGTGCAAAAATCCAATCCAAAATTAAATGACGAAATGCAATTTTAAAGCAAGTTAATGGAAAAGATAAAGGCAAAGCTAATATAGGAAAGTTTCAGAATACCTTGGGGGAATAAATGGTTTCTGGTGTCCTTTCTTTGGCTTTTTGTTTTGTACTGTCTTTCTTTTAAGTATGAATGTCACAAATTTATATTTATTATATTATGCTGCATTATATTTCACTTAGAGTCTGTGCTTCAGATTAAAGGATTTTCTAGTTTACATTGGAGTGTAGGTTATCCTTATTTAGGGGAATCTGGGAAAGCCATTTTCAAAAATCAATTATTTTTTAATAAGCCATTTAAATTACAGACCACTGTCAGAAAGCTTAGCAGATTTTACCACCATGATTGCTACTAATAACTAGACTCATACCACATCTGTTTTGCCCAAGAATTCTTTAGGGTCACATTCAGCTCCGTATTTGTCCAACTGCTAAAGTCAGTATTTGCCAGAAAGGGAAGGAAAAGTTCTAAACTGTGACATAAAACTCACCAGTGTTCAGCTGAAATCTTACAGATCATCTCTTCCTGGATTTCCCTGCTTCTTGCTCTTTGATTCAACTTATGGAGGAAAAAAAAAAGCAAAATAAACCCCAAACCAAAAATTAAGTATTGATCCATGTGAAAAACTGCTTTAGCTCTCTCTGTGAAGAAAGAGCAAGATTTTCTACCAGACAACGGACAGGTCAATGTTGGGAATCAGCACAGACTGTTCAGCTGAACTATTAGTTGGAGTAATTGTATCTGCAGGGGATTGGGTTTATCTATGAAGAACATGAGAATCACTCTGAATTAAAGGGATATGCCTCAGAAGAAAGGTAACTACTCTCAGCCTAGCAGGGGCTGATGCAGAAAATGAAAAGAGAAACCCCATCTTTCCATTTTTTCCTCCTTGTCATTTTAAAATAGACTTTAATTATTTTATTTATTAACAATTCTTACAAATAGCATCACTCTGCAGAACTAGGTCACCTGTAAAATTCTGCAGTGTAGACTTCTCTGCAGTCAGGATTATCTCGGCAGTGGTTTGCATCTCATTTCTTACTGAGACTTTCTCAAACTCCATGTTATCCAGTGTATCCTGTTCTCATTAGACACAAAATAGCTGCTATTTGCCTGGATGTACCATGGCATGAGACAACTCAAAACTGACATTTAGTGCAAGGAAGCATAAAAAAAATAAAATAAATTAAGGTGCAAAAGAACCTCCTTCTAAAAATACCTCCTAATAACAACAAACCAAAAATGCTATCTTCTTTTACAGTCTCAGTCTTCTTCATGTAAAACTCAGGGACAACATGAAAAAATGAATATTCTCTTAAAAAATAGGGATACCTTGCAGAGCTGTAAAGCTTCGACCCAGATCTAGTCTTCCAGAGGTTGAATGTGACCCCTTTATAGACCCTGACTATCAGCAACCAGACTTTCTACTTTTTATTTCATTAGCTAAGAAAAATAAATAGAATGCAGTCTTTGGATAGTTTTAGCTATTTGTGTTTTCAGCATTAAAAGATTATTATTAACACAGAATCACAGAGTGTGAGGGGTTGGAAGGGAGCTAGAAGCTCATCTAGTGCAACCCCCCTGCCAGAGCAGGGGCACCTAGACCAAGTCACCCCTTTTCCAACCTTTTTTTTCCTTAGATTTTTCATGTACATGGTAACATTTCAAGACAGGACTGAACTTCAGCCTGTTTTGCCATGGGTTCAGCTGGGTGACTTCTTCATGAGAGCTATCTTGAAAATAACTCCCCCCTGGATTTATGGAAATGTAGCTTCTTCTGCAGCTTCCTGAGCAACGAGCGCTGTGATTGCAGAGGTGGGAGGGAAAAAGACAGGTAACAAGAAACGTTCAACTCAGAGTATCTTGATGAAAATACAGGCAACTGTGAACTCCATTGGTTTCTGTTTTCCATAACAAAAATGACCTTGTTGCAAATAACAGGTGTTTCAGGAGGGCAGTGTAGATAAAACGTGGACACACGTGGGGAGATGAGAGGAGAAGGAAAATGAGGAGTGGGGGAGTGGGCACCAAACTCAACCCCCCTGCGGGGAGCTTTGGTCTTAGCTGGGGTTTCTCAGATCATAGAAGTGTCTCTGTCTCTTTTTTATTACAAAAAGCTTTTAGTGTAGGACAGTTTTGCCTTTTTTTTTTTTTTTTTTTTTTTTTATCTTGACAATTTTACCAGGTTTGGGATTTTTTTCCAGTGCAAGTATTTAATCTTTCCCTCACAATATTAAGATCACGCTGGAATCTGGAGATCAAGACTCAGATATATTTCAGGCCACTCTGAAATTAGGTTTAAACACTCTAATGAATATTTAGCTACAGATCATTAGGTTTGTTAGTAATGATCCAACACTATGGTAGATTTGAACAATGAAAATTTTATTACTTCGAGTCAATTCTCCACTCGTAGCTTTGCAAATTGCTTTTCTTTGTGGCTCTGCCTTTTAGTGGCATAGGTGTGCATTAATGCTGCAAAGAAAGGCTCATGACTGGCATTTAAATGCTGGGGTGCCACCGTCCCCATGTGGAGAAGGGATGCTAATGGGCAGCTCCAGGACCTTGACTCTGGGCATTTTGGCATCTCAGGGCTCCCACAACACTGCCCATCCTCAGCTGGGGCTGTGTTCCAGACTCCTGTGCTTTAAACACACCTGATGAGACAGCTAGCTCAGCCTTCTGCTGGAAAGCAAGATTAATTCTATTTTAAAGACATCCTCAGGCAGTCTACTCCAGTGCTCATCTCTATTTTTACAGCTGGGAAGTTTTCCTGATGTCTAATTAGGATCTCCCTTAATGCAACTTAAACCCCTTCACTTTCTTTTCCAAAGTGCTTTATTCCCTCCTATGCACAGCAGCCTGGCTCTCTTTCCAAATCACTTCTCATGGTACCTTCTTGGTTGATCAGGTGGCTCAGAGGTGATGTTTTCTGGACATGTGTGACCTCCCAGGGCTGGTGTTTTGCCAGGGAAGACAGTTTAGACTGTTCCTCACACTGGTCCTCAGTGGGACTGAGAAAGACAGATGAGAAAGTGTCCAGACTAAAGGAAGCAAGCAAACTGCAAGGGGAATAAATAAAATTTATTTTTTTTTCCTCTTTTCCCCTCATAATGTTTTGATGTGACAGACTGTAAAAACTGCTGGCACTAGCCAAGCTTTGTTATTCAGAAACTAGTAATTATCACTATAAATTGCAATTTAGGATGCTTCTAGCATGAGAGAGAGTTTTTGGTATCTCTGCCATATCAAGTCTGGTCTGCGTTTTGAAACCATTAAACAACCCAAGGGATTCTGGTTTTGACAAAGGGAGTTTTTCCCACCATCCAACTTGTACATTCCTTTCTGTTCATTTTCCTGTACCATAATTTGGAACTCATTTATGTACAATTCTGTTATCTCCCTAGCATTTGTGAGCGTTACCACCCCCATTTGACCTAAAATGGTGATGTAAAATCTCAGATTTCACACACAGAGGGAAATTGCATGAATTACCAAAATCCACTTACCAGGTGAAAAACCTGAGTTTCATTTAGTGTTAAGCTGAATTTAAAAAGAAAAATAAAACCAGCAAAACTGGGGAGATAGAATGTTGGTTTTGAGTGTTTTAGGGTTTTTTTTCTTTAAAAGACCCTAATCAGTCTCAGCATCAAATAAAAAGTGCAAGAATTAATATTTACAGGGAAAAAAAAGGAAATATTTCTAGAATAATTCAAACACATTAGTTGTGATAATTAACCATTAAAGAAAAATATTAGCAGCGCCACAAATGAATAGCAATATAAATATTCATATTTAAAAGCCTTTAAAGCAGTTTATTGTACAGAAGACTAATCTACACCTAACCTCATTTTTCAAATCAGCATATTCAGTCAAGCTTAAAAATGAATATGGATAAACTATTTATTAGATACTAGATGTACAGCATCAAGCAGCACGTGTTTAGCCTGCTGGAATGAGGTTTTTATAGCAGTCCAGAGGGTCTCTTCAAGGCAGAGGTTTGCAGAAGTGACTCGAAGCAGCTCCCAGGCCAGCTCTGTCCCTATCAAAAACATGTGACCCACGGTGGTCCAAGAAATTAATAGAAATTGGGGATTTTCCAAGGAATGAGTGTGGATCTCATAGGAAGGACTCCCTGTGTGTGTCACTATTACCAGGTTTGGCTCTGTGTCCTGTGAAGCATTACCCTGGGCTCATCTGACATCCTACCACCCATCACCTACAGCAGGAAGATTGTGGATTGCTAGGACATGAGGAAACCACGGTCACTAAAAAATGTATTCTTTTTTATCCCACTGCTAAGTGTGTGATTGTTTTAATCAATCCATAGAAAGCACCAGCTGGAGATGTTTGTAGCTGAGATCTGCTGGGAACTGTGAGGCAGTCCAGCCATTCATTTTCTCTAAGTGTTGGGTCTCATGAATCTGTGCAGTTACAGCCCTGGACAGCTCTGAAAATGTAGGTGTTAAATGAAAGTAATAGAGGAGTTACTGATCCCCAAGCCTAGTGCCCCACAGGAGCTTTATTGCACCGTGGCAGCAGAAATGCTTCCTGGCAGTTATTGTAGGGGATATAGTGGGCACTTATGCTGCAGGCTTTGCACAGAGATTTATTGCAGTTATATTTATGGGCTGAAAAGAGAGGTCTTTACTGCAGGAAAATCCCTGCAGAGATTACTCATGTGGATCTCCAGGAGAAACCCCTGCTGGCGGCGGTGGAGGCTGTGAGGTTCCCACCTCCTCCTGCCCACCTGCATCATGCCAGGCTGGCTGTTGCCTCACAGCATCACTGCATCACACTGTCAGGGAGCTAGGAGATCATCTAGGGCACCTAGACCAAGTCACCCAGGAACAGATCCAGGAGGGTCTGGAATGTCTCCAGAGCAGGAGACTCCACACTCCCTCTTGAATGTGCTAACAAAACCAAATAGTCATAACAAAGGAATAGCCTTTAAAAAATATGCAAATAAATTTATTGGTTTCATCTTTTTAAACCCAGAATGCTATTCATATCTACTGCAAACAACACTGATAAATTACTTCTCCATTTTTTTTCTTCCAGTCCACAATGGGGGCTGGGGAGTAGGGGGTGGGATGTATTTGGCTCTTTTTATTATTTAAAAGAAATATTCTCTCAGTGATAGCTGCTATGTGTTCCTACCTGTAAAATGAATATAGTTGCCTTCTATAAATGATGTACCAACAATATTTCATTGCTTCCTATCTATTTGTCGCAAAGTTATTTTTAAAATATTATATGAGTTAATATAAAGCATCCTATATAGACAGTGTAGAAAAGACAGTGTCTTGAATCCCTTCATAAACAGACTGGTGCAGAATGCTACAGGTACACAGGACACTTCCAGATTGCTCCTCTAGTCCCCTTTCTGTTTGACAGAAATTCCAGTAATGCCAGATCCTGCTAAGAGAAATGCTGTATGGTTTAGGCTAACATTTAGCTATAGCATAGCTACACCAGGATTTGCACAACAGTCGTGTCCTGAAATCACCAAAAATGGCCATATTTAAAAGGGCATAGTTCACCTAAACTAAATAAACTATCTGGCACTTTGTGAATTCTACAAAGGTTTGATAACACCGTTTTTTCTTAGGAAGATGAAGCTGTTCCTCACATCACTGTTGTCATGCAGTAGTGCTAATTCTCTGTGTTTTAGTTTGCTGGTGCTGTGTGCACAGCTGTGCTGTGGTGTGTGCTCCCTGCAGACTGCCCTGGCCAGGGGCTGCCTCTTGGTTTTGTTTGTTTTGTGAGAAAAGGGTATTCCCACAGCTGAGCTCACACTGCAGCTCCCTCCTGCCAGCACTCAGCATTTGTCATTTCTCATGAGAAACATCTGAAGAGTATCAGCAGTCTAGTGACTCCACTGAGCTATTTCTCACCCTATTTCCATGACCTCATTGCCATGAAGACTCCTATTTCTCATTACAGAGTTCTCCCCCTTGTTTGCATGCTGTTCCATGAGGACTGTAGAGTCCTTTCAGCCTGGCCACTATTCAACCAGGGAGTTCTGGTTCTGAAATGACTGGTCAACAATGAAAGCTCTATCTTAAAAGCCAGCAAGGACAAGAAGAAAGGGAATAATTGCCAAAAAAAATCCATTTGAATTAGTTCTTGCAGAGAAAATGAAGCAAATGGAATTTTAGACAGGCAAAGAGGAATAGCAGGAATTTAGAAGTGGGTTGCAATTCAGAATGAGGCACAAATGGAAGGTGGGTTTGGTTCTGTACACAGAGGAACATCTCCTTGGTTCACTCATCATCTTGATGGGAGCTGAAGCTACTCCTGCATGGGGGGAGGGAGCATGGCACCCATGTAACACCCACTGCATGAGCAGTGAAATGAATTTTATAGCACAGCAGTGTTGCACATCCTCATACACTGAATAAACAAAAGAGGCAGAGACAATCAAATCAATGGAAAAATTACAAAAAAATGTACCTGTATTTCTGTAACAAAACCTTCAAAACTACAGCCCATTAGACTTGCTTCAATGATAAGCAAGGATTTCGAGGAAATATGAAATCTATAACCTGAATGAAAAATTAAAAAGAAGGCAGAATGTGCCTGACAATGTTTGGGTTTTGCCAGATTAATTTTTAATAAAAGAAATGCTCTTAGAGGATATTCCATCATTTAGCTTCAATGAAATATTTGACATCATAATCAAAAGGTTAATCTATATTTTACTAGAAAAGATGGATCTTATTTCAACAAGTCTGAAGCAGTCATGGAAGTGATTAGAATGGGTACAACACACTGTGCTAGCAGGGGAACTGGAGAAGCCAGTTTATCAGCAGAGTTCCTCAAGGGTGGATCTTGGAAGAGTCAACTGCCTCCTTAATGGCATTAGCAGAAAACTCCAGTGAAATAAATCAATAACATGAAACTGGGGAACGTTTTGTTGTCAAAAGAGAGGATGATTGGAATATTATTTGAGAAGAAGTGGATAAATAATAACATTTTCCCTGAAGTTCCCCAGAAAAAAAATGAATCCATAGCCATCCTAAGAAACTGCTCCTAGCCTAATATTTCTAAATACAGAAAAGAAATGTCTAGTAATTACAAGTCTTTTTGGTACAATGAATGTTTTTAAAAGCCTGAAGATGGGCTCATATGCTAAGAATAACCAGCAATATTTAGACAATCATTACTATATCTGGGTTATGCAATAGCAGCATAATACTCAGGATTTGTACTACTGTATGAGAGAGTAATCACAATTAAAATTAAATCTCATTGAAAATATTATTCTTTCATTAAATACCTAAACTTTCCAAATTTCCAGTTACTTTTTTTGTGTCTTCACCCAGCTCTATTTTACTCATGATCATCCTTTCAGCACTAATGTTGTCACCAATACCATTCAGAGTGTGTCCTTCTGTCTTAAGAAAATAAATGGAAATGCATTCAACTGAACTGCTGGTTTTAACTCACCTCTGCTGGTATTAGGCTGTCAAACAGGGCCCAATACACATCTCATGGCACTGGACACTGAACAGTGGCAGAAAAGCAGCTCCTTTCCTGAGAGCCCAGCTCGTGATGTGCAGGGTGAGCAAACAGGCAAAGGAAGGAACACAGATCAATTAACAGCACAGGCATGTACTCACATTATTACTCTAATAATTCACTGCATTGTTTTGCCATGCTTCATCAGATCTCATCATCTCTTCCTGTATTATTAGTGCTAATAGTTATGTATTCACAGTTCACTTTGCCCCTGAAAAAAGAAATGATGGAGGTTCAACTCCTGCCCGTGATGCTTTGGTGCAGAGCTGGGAAATCCACTTATTAAGGCACATCCTCTCCTCACACACTCACTGCTTCTGCTTGACATGTTTGAGCTTCAAAAGGCACATTGCCACAGCACAGGCACCTAAACAGTGGCCTTCCTGCAGGATTTTTATGCTCCAAAATCCACCTGAGCAGTTCTCTGTTGCTGCTGGCAGAGGCCTGACTGGGTAGTTTGCTCTTCTTCAGTGTATCACTTATAAGAGCAGACAGAATTTTTAATGCATCTACAAAGACTGAAAGAAATGGGGAGATGTTAACTCCAGAAAGTTATTTGAAAAGCAAAAGCATTACAAAACATAAAAGGCTGCCACAGAGTCAAAAGGAATAATCCATCAATGGTGTACAGAAGAAATAGGAGAACTGAATTTCTACCCTGTATGTACAGGAGAGACATGGAGCTGCTGGAGCAGGGCCAGAGGAGGCCACAGAGATGCTCAGGGGCTGGAACAGCTCTGCTGTGGGGACAGGCTGAAGGAGCTGGGGTTGTTCAGCCTGGAGAAGAGAAGGCTCTGGGGAGACCTTAGAGCACCTGCCAGGGCCTGAAGGGGCTGCAGGAAGGCTGCAGAGGGGCTGTTTCCAAGGGCCTGCAGTGAAAGGATGAGGGGGAATGGGTTGAAATGAGAGCAGAGGAGATTGAGACTGGATCTCAGGAAGAAGTTGTTTCCCTTGAGGGTGGTGGCTCAGTGGCACAGGCTCCCCAGGGAGGTGGTTGAGGCCCCATCCCTGGAGCTATTGCAGGGGAGGTTGGCCAAGGCTCTGAGCAGCCTGGGCTAGTTGAGGGTGTCCCTGCTCCCTGCAGGGGGCTGCACTAGATGCCCTTTGGAGCTCCCTTCCAGCCCTAACCATTCTAGGATTCTATGAGTCTATGATCCTTTTCCCCTGCAATCTCACCCAGGCTGTAAGTCTTGCTTGATTTACCAGAGAAGGTGGAATGGGAGAGAACTTTCCCCCCTTAGTGCCTACAGTGAAGCTACACTGGTGAGCAGGAAGGGGGGACTGGAGAAGTGAAAGCTGTGCTGACCTCAGGCCACACTCTGCTGCATTACTGGGCATCAGCTGGGGCTCTAGGGCGACTGCAGTGGGTGAAACACAAACCACAGCATCCAAGGTGACAGCAGAGAGCACCTCAGATCAGAAATTAACAGCTAAAGCAGTCTGAGCAATTCACAGAGGTGGGTGGTTTTCTCCTGCCTTTTGCTTTCAGACCAGAAAAGCCTTCCCTGCATGAAATTATTGGGTGAGTCTAAACACAGTCCTGGACTTTCATGAATATAACATTGGGTTTTTCTAAAGTATTCTTAGGGTATATAGATAATTTGAGGGCTTCTTTTATTTATTTATTCAGGCTGTATTCTCGTTATTTATGCTTCATTTGCACACACAAGAAATTGGCTGCACTCATTTGTCATGGTTTGCACACCTCAGTATTTCACACACATTCTCCTGTAGCATGGTCATCATGTTATTACTTGAGTCTCCTCAAACAGTGCACTAAGCAACCTGAGTGACAGCTCAGCTGCCTGCTCTAGTTTATTTCCTACTTTTTCTGAGAGGTGTTCCTTGAGCAAAGGAGAAATTTTTGGTTATTTTCTTTCTCCTCAAATTTTGGGTGATCATTTCTATTCATTGAGCACTTTCCAGGGAGGAGTGTGACCAAATAAAAAGGGCTGAATTATTGACATTCTTCTTGCCAATCATATTAATCTGAAAATATCACAATATTTAGGATATTCATATAGCAGGGAACACAGAGTGCTTTAAAAGTGGTCTGTTTGGTATCCCCATTGCTCTCCAGTTTTATTCACATGTAGAATTAATCTTAAAGTTCAGAGAGAGAATTTCTGGCAGTGGTACAAGTCCAGACACAAACAGCTTAATAGATAAAGGAAAAAGAAGGAGAAAAAAAATGCAAAAGCAATTACTCACTGCCTTACACAGACAGACTGATGTGCAGCCAGTCTCCAAGCAATAGACACCCTGGAAGCCAGGAATAAGACAGGCTCTGTAAGGAAAGTTATCTCCATCTGGGGCAGCCCCACGTGAGGATGGGGGCTGTGATGCTAAAGCAGCTCTGGTCCCACCTCAGTAGCTCCATGCTGGTACAGACAAGGCAGGAATTGAGAGTTCTGGTGGCCACAGTTCATTTGCTGGGTATTTAGCCACCATGCCAATGGGCATTTCAACTGGGAAACCAGATTGCTAATGAGAGTGGGAAAACAATTTTTCTGCTGCCCCTGACAGAGAAGTTGGAATCTTCAGCAGTGGCACAGGTCTAACAACTGGAAACGGCATTTCAGATGAAGAGAGGCAAAAGAAAACTGCTCCAGGACAAGCTATGACCTAGAAAAAAGGCTTTTTCTGGATTTGCTTTGTTCTGCTTTATTTGTTTGTTTCTGAGTTTTTGTAAATCAGGCAAATTGAGGGAGATTACAGAGCCCAGCTGCCTGGAGAAGAGGCAGCTCCGTGGTGTTATTAATGCAGGCATTTCTCAAGAGGCTGCTGAGAGCACTTGTGTGCATTTCTCTGGGAGCCTGAAGAGCATTCAGAGCACATCCAGGAACACAATGAAAATTGCTTGCTTTGCCATATACATAATTTGGCTGGGCTTTGCAATCAAAGAAGAAAGAAGGAGGTGATGTTGATCCTTCCTGATACTCTGCCTCAGACGCAAGAAAAGGGCTTTGTTTTAATCTCTGTGAAGAGGCTCCTGATAGCTTCTTGTGGGGAAAACAAACCAGCTGCCCAGACACCTCTGCTTACTGCAGTCACTTTCTGCTGTCCCTGGCCCTCAGGTTGCCTGGCTGAGCAGTGCCCACCACTCCCCAGAGCACTCCAGATGCTGGGCTGGGTACCAGCTGGCTCCCCAGGCAGGGCAGTGCAGGCAGCAAGAGGCTTGTGTTCAGGGTGAGAAGATGTGTGTGATGCTTTACACAACCACACTCCTAGAGAGGTGCAAAGTGGTTTGTTTTGCTTTTCCTTTGGGTATCTATGAAGAGAGATTTCTGTTACAATATAGATTCTTTATGAGAAATAATTAGGCACAGAAAGGGCCCCGGGGAAGCCAGGGGGAGATAATCTAACCCATGGCAATTAGGAATTTACAGTGTAGATGTTAATGAGCATCTTGGCTGTTGCCACTTCATTTCTGGTATAAAAGCCTAACTTTTTTTGGTTTTACATTAATAAGGAAAAAAAGATAAGGATGTACATATATATAATATATATATATAT
This sequence comes from Ceyx cyanopectus, assembly GCA_013401355.1. Lineage (NCBI taxonomy): Eukaryota > Metazoa > Chordata > Aves > Coraciiformes > Alcedinidae > Ceyx > Ceyx cyanopectus. The sequence continues at coordinate 68,527 of VYZU01082092.1, read as the reverse complement.
ATATAATAAAGCTTCAAGAGGAAAAAATAGACCCCCCCCCAAATTCCCTAATGTAAGCTGTAATGCAAAGATGTAATGGAAAGGGGGAAAAAAATAGTGTTTTTTTGTTGGGCAGGATTTTTACTTTTTAAATCCTACTATTACAGGACTTCTTCAGCTTGGTTTAGTATTCTCACATTTCTCTAGGAAATGCCAAGAGCTGCACCAAAGGTATCCCACAGCTCTTCCCATTGCACCAGAGGGAGAGGCTGGATCACAGCAGAAGATGCTTCTTGGCTCATTAGGACATGCCAGTCTCAGAGAAAGAGCCATGAGCTGCTAGAAGTGAGTATCCAGGATACCTGTGAAGCACTTCCCATCACTGCAGCTACCTCTAAAATAGAACAAAAATACCCCAAATTCCACCTTAGGAGGAAAAACCACCAATGCCACTACTGAGGTAATTTCATTTTCTTGTATATCAATAAATAAAAGAGGGAAAATAGAATGTTGTTATCCATTAACCTCTTTTGAAGGATTATTTCTGAGGTATCCTTAAGATGGTTCTGAAAAGCCCCTTAGGATGTTTAGAGTGGCAAAAGGCCCCTGGGAGTGGATTGCAAGCTGATTCCTGCAGGCAGAAAGGCTGCTGGGGTCACCGTGGCAGCTCAGGCTGCAGTCACAAGCTCTTCAGCACTGTGACCTTCATCATGTTTTGTGCCCACACAGACTGGCCACCATCAGTTGGGATTCCCTCCTAAAGATATCATCAAAATGAAGCACAGTTCTAACACTGTCACTTTCTCCTCAATAATATGACTATCTCTAAAAGCTAAGGGGAAAAAAACACCCAAAAACAAACTCACGAATTTGTTTACAGAAAGAACAGAAAAATGAACAGGCTAAGTGAAGGGAAAATATTCCTTTTTTTGCTTAGCTCAGAGAAACCCTGCACTCCCAGTGCGGATCACACTGGCAGAGATGCCACCTGTCAGGCTGCAGAAGCTCTGAAGTACAAAGAGAGGTATTAAGGATGTCAGAAGAGTGTTTCCAGCAACCAGCCCTGCACACTCATCTGCACACTGCCAAGCGTGGCAGTTCAGTCCTGATGGAGCCAATCCTGATGGGAAAACAGCTTCCACTGCTCAGGAGGCAGGAGGGGAGCAGCAGAGAGGCAGCTGGAAATGAAGACTCAAAAAAGCCTTTCAAGTGATGCAGGCAATTAAGACTTCAAGTGATGATAGCTAAGAAATGCTGGGGTTATGCAGCACCTCCTTCCCCCTGGTGTGAAGCAGAATATATTAAAACAAAAAATAATGTACTAACTGCAATTCTACTTATATAGCCCCTTTACTAGGCATTTTCCTGGTTAAAAATAATGGGGTGTGTATTTTTTATCACAGTATTTTTGGTATAGACTATATCATAGCGATGGAGAGTGGAACACCGATGAGAGCAAATAATGCAGCATTTATTTGGGTTTTTTTCCTTCTTATTAGGGCTAGCAGTGGAGGATTTCTTGCTGTCTGTGATAAGAAGAGGCTTGGATCACCTTTGGGAAATTGCTTTTACTTTGCAAAATGCCCTCTTCCAACTTTCCCATCCTGCTTGTGTTTTGTGCTCTTCGTGCAACAAGGGTAATGAGAAGGAAACATCCTGACACGCAGCCAGCCCAATAATGTCATTAATCAAACCAACCTTCACAGCCCAAGTGAACTACTTTGATTTTCCCTCCTGTTTTTTTTCCAGATGGCACTGTTTCTTTGGAGGTCTGGGTCAGCACCACCCTCTGCTGCCAGCCCTCCCCACCCCAGCTCCTGAGGTACTGAAGAATTGCCCAAGAGAGCTGAAGAAGGAAGGAGAACAAACATCCTCAAGGGCAAGGAAAGGCCCAAGTGTTTCTTTTTCCCTGGGATGATTTTATCCTGATACTGTGGGATATTCTGCTGTAGTGGGAAGATTATTGTTATTTTTGTCACCAGTATTTGTTGTGAGGGGGAGCAGGGACTCTGGCTCCTTCAGCACGGTGTGTTTGTGCTTTGGACTGAGTGTTGCCTGGCCAGGAAAATGAGTTTTTTATGATGGGCATTTTGGCTGCTGTTGTCTGAGACTCTGAACAGTGCTGTGCTCCTTTTTCTGCTCCTGTGGCCAGACAGTGCCTCACATTCCTGTTTCACAACTCTAGTGTGCTAGCCATCATTTTTAAGATGTTCACAGTCAAATAGTCAGGAATGGCATGCATGTCCCACTTCATCTGCAGAGCCATTTCCAGACATCAGCCTCCTTCACCTCACCACCCCGTGGGGCTTTGGATGGGAACAGCTTTCCTCTGCTTCTCCTTTCTTACCCTGGCTTCTTACCTTACTTCTTGCTTGCTTATGGAGCACACTGCTCCCCAGCTGCAGTCAACTTCTCCCTCTGTGTCACCCAGCCACACACATTATGGAATTGCACCCCACATTAGGGAGCCCTGAGTTAGGCAAGAAGTAAAGAAAATCCTGATTTTGCTGTCTGTAACTCCCTCTCTACTACTGCATCTTTACATTTCCATCTGCACTTCCCTAGCTGCACCTCTAAATTCACCACTTCTATCCTGGGCAGTGTTTCATACAGAAATAGCTCCAGAAAATCTTCCTCATGAATAATTGATGCCTTGAATTATTCATACAGGCTTTTCCACTATCTTTTCTCCTGTTGGGGTCAAGATGTTAGACTAAACAGAGCCATGAGTCACCACTACTCGGTGTAGCATGCTCAGTGTGCCTTTTATTGTGCTTCTGTTTGGTTTTGGTTTCCCCCCCAGTCTTTGTCTTGAAAGTAAATATTATGATGTTTGGAGTCCAAATAATATTGACAAAGCACAGCAGAGTTGCTTTTGTTTGTTGCCATTTTCTCTGATTTATTTAGATTTCTAGAGAGTATCGTAACACTTTGATAACCCCCTGGTGATTATCTTGACAAGAACTTTAGCTGTTAATTAGGTACAGCTTACAGATTATAAACACTCCCTTGTAGATTTTTTCACTCAATTATATGAAGCCACCAAATATATATAGAATTCAATCCAAGCAACTTGCTTTAACCCGGAATACTGAATAATAACTGGAGGTTTTAGCAGAGATCACATGCTGGAGAAATGAAAATAATTACAATTCTGATACTTCTAAGAACAACAAGGGCTTTCTCTCAAGCCCTCTTTCTTGGGGTCTGGCTCTAATCTGATCTCTGACTTGCAAACCTCCTTTCCAAGTGTGCTGGAAATGCAAGGATGCTTACAGTGTGGAAATAGAAGGATTAAGCTGAGGGCACTGAAGAGCAATGATTCGATCATGGGATGATTTCCTTTTCAAGTGCATCATTTCAGATCTTTTAAATAAGCAAGAATGTCCACCACAGAATTTGCTGGTGTGAATTAATTCTGAAAGCTGATTAGGGATTGAAGGAAGGGAGTATTTTCCTGCTTTGCCAGCGTTGAAAATAAACAGCAGTAAAGAAACCAACCAACCAAACGAACGCATGAAACATCTCAGACTATTAGTTTCAATATGTGCCAGAAGAACAGCAATAGCTGATTAGAGATGAGTTGATACTAACACTGTTTTCACTTCATGGTGGCAGGAGGAGCCCTGCATACCTTGCCCATTACAATCTGGAGCAGCAGATCATCCTGACAAGCCAAAGAAGTATAAAGATGGTGTTCTTTCAAATGGCATCTTTTTTGGATTCTCAGTCCAGCAGCTCTCCCAAATTTTTTAAGTGGCAAATGTTCATACCTGTTCTGAACCTGCCTAGAGAAACTAAACTCTTTTTCTTTGTCTTTTCATATATACTAAGTTCATATCCTTTACCAGAGCAAAGCTTTCACAATATACATAGAGATATGAGCTGAATACTGAGATGAGACTGGGGACACTGCTCTTCAATGAAATCCCTGTTACCTTAGCAACCTGCCTATGAGCCTGGATTTTTTAACATTTCCAGAGAGGTACCATTCTGGGAGGAGACAGAAAAGTTCAATAAAGAAGTACTGCAAGTAATCTTATCATACTGTATGTTACTAATATCATCAGCATCATGAGCCAGCAGTGTGCTGAGGGTGGTGGCTCAGTGGCACAGGCTCCCCAGGGAGGTGGTTGAGGCCCCATCCCTGGAGCTATTGCAGGGGAGGCTGGCCAAGGCTCTGAGCAGCCTGGGGTAGTTGAGGGTGTCCCTGCTCCCTGCAGGGGGGCTACACTAGATGCCCTTTGCAGGCCCCTTCCAGCCCCAAACATCCTAGGATTCTATGGTTCTATGATCTCAGCCCTTCTTTATCCTAAACAAAACCTGTCCTGGCCGTGGCTCAGTCCTGCAGCTGGATGGAGGGCACTTCACAGCAGCTCCTGAAGGAGTCACCACTGGGTGAACTGGAGATGATTCCTGACCAAATACTCCCTCTGCTCCAGAGTCACCTGGGGTCAGAAAAGCTTCAAGCAAAGTCAGGGAGTTGGAGTTGCACAATAAAACACAAATCCAACCCATTCAAGCCCCACTGAGGTGCTGTACTGGAAGGTAATAATTATGAGCTGTGTCACTGGTAACAGCTCCTGTATTTATTTGTGTAAGGCTTCTTGCTGGGATTTTCAGCCCCTTTACATCTGACAGGCCTTAATTACTGAGGCTATACTTTTGTGTTTAAAAATTGCCTGTAAAGAGTTTATTGATAATTCCACGGACTCTTAGGAACATTTCTGTGATTATTTTCTTGTTTGCAAAAATAGAAGATTGAGAAGTTCATTAAAGAACAAAGATCCCTTGAAGAGCTCCTATTTTTTTCTGGAGGAGCAAAGGAGGTGAGGAGATGGAATTGCTTCGAGCTTTCTCTAATATTTTTTCTCCTAAGTGGATTTGCATGGTACATTAAACTAAATGCTATTGACTTGATGTTCAGTCTGGACCTTTGAAGTGTGCTGGATGCTGTTTGATATTAAGCATTTCTGCTGAATCAGATGCTTTGTTTTTGCTGCATCTCTGAGCTGGGCAATGTACCATAAACAATAAAGAAATGCACCTACCAAAAATAATAGTGTGCAAGTTCCTGGGGATGGGAGCCACGGGAGCAGCCTCATTACCATGGAGTTAGAATTGCACTTTAACACAGTCCTACTAGAAGGGGACTCAGCCTTTGTCAGAAAGATGACTGCAAGGGGCAAGAAGCAGCAGATAACAAACTCCAAGGGTCCCACACAGTGCCTGTTGTCACATTTGTGCTCATTGCTGGAGAAAGGGAGGGCTGAATCAGCTGCAAAATACATGACAGTGGCATAAAAACTCTGCAAGCAGTTTTTGGTCCGTAGAAGAAAATGCAAAAATTATGTCAGACAATATTCCTTATTAATGTTTATTATCCTAATCTAAGAAATTAGATTTACAANAAAGAGCCCCCAAAAAACCCCAAACCTTTCAAACTTGGTATTCCAAAGCAAAAAAGCTAAATAATTCGTACTATGTAATGTGTGGGAAGGATGGCATGCATTAAATGTGTTTGGAATTATGTGATGCCTATAGTGCAATTTTAAAGCCATTTAAAAAATGTAAGTAAAGAATAATTCTCCAAAAGCTATAGAAATGGCCTGGATGGCTGTGTGAGCAAATAACTCCACTGGGTGCATTTGTGAGTCACCAGTGCCAGCAGGAGCATCCTCAGAGTGAAACCCAGGGAGATCAGTTGTGCATCATCCAGCATACTTCAAAAAAATGACTGTTACTAGAGAGCATTAAGTTATCAAATAAGAAGTAATGTTGTTATATAACTATCACAGGATCATGTACTTTCATTTCCATAATTAAACAACAAAAAAAGGGAAGCTAAATGCATTAGTGAAAGAGCATCTGACAGAAGTCTCTGAAATTCTCTGAACAGCCAGGTAATAACTGCAGCAGACAGCATGCAGAGGGAAAATAATGGTTGTGTTAATGCTGTTTCTTGCTATTTTTCTTGATTTCAAAATAAATTGTGATTGCAAAAATTCTTCCAACTGTCTTTACTGAGTTTTAAACCATCACAGCTTTGATGAAATGAATACATCTTAAGTGAAGCTTAAGTTACAGATTTGAAACCACTGTGTCCATGAAATAAAAAACATTTCCTTATTGTGTGTTCTGTGATGTTCCAAATTTAGATTATACAGACCCACATCTTTCATCTTTATCAAAAACATCTGCAATATGGATAAACCATAAATGGCAATCACCAGATGAAACCACCTTATAGAATCCTAGAGTGTTTAGGGCTGGAAGGGGCCTCCAAAGGGCATCTAGTGCAGCCCCCTGCAGGGAGCAGGGACACCCTCAACTAGCCCAGGCTGCTCAGAGCCTTGGCCAACCTCCCCTGCAATAGCTCCAGGGATGGCATGCCTCATTTTCAGCCTGGATTTCTCCACTTGCCATTTTCAGCATCTGTATCCTTATCATTAGCAGCATCCACCCTAATTTCTTCATCTGCCTGCTTTTTGATGTCATCTCATATTTTTGGAAGTCAGCACATTACACTGATGTTGACACAAAAAGCAATCTGCTCAAGAATATACCAAATTAGTTAATATTAATTTGACTACTGTTATAAATTGCCTCTCTTTATTGCATTATGCTTGTTTATTAAGGCACATTAATCCTGTCCATGCCACTGTTTGGTCTGATAGCCAAGAGGTTTACAGCTGCCTTGCCATCATAATTGTTGTATAAAATTCAGACACAATACTAACTGGATTTTTTTCTAAGGTGTTTTAAACTGACCACTGATGACTGAGAAGTTCCTCTATACAGCTCTTCCAATATTTTAATTTTAAGCAGAAAGCTAAGCTACCAGATTAAAGAAATAGTGAACAATAAACATTTATGAAACCAAATTTAAGTGGTTAGGAAAGAGAATGAGCAGTTTTTGATGGATAAATTTATCTTTTTGAAACATACCTTTTCAGCAAGAAACCTCCTGCACCCTCCAAAATCATTTATGTTGATAAATCATAACAACATTTTGGGAAATGCAGAAGAAATACAGGAAAGCTTTTCCTCTGAGACTTCTCCACAATTCTTTTCTGGCAAGAAGCTGCATGGGAGTGCGTGTGCTTTGAGCTGCTCTTTGAAGCTTTCAGCTTCAGCAAAAAGCAAGTGGCTTCCTCCCTCCCCAGCATGTGTTTTAAATGTTTTGCTGGATCACAGTCCACCTGCACACAACTGCTCTGACCTTTTTACCCTTTCAATATTTTAAACATTTGACCTGCTTTCCTTCCTGCAGTTCTGCTTCCGAGAATACTCTTGAAATAATTATGTAAATGTCATCTTAATGCATTTTCACTGCCATGTGCATTTGCAGCCCCCTTATGATGTTATCTTTTCAGAATGCCAGAAAAATGGGAACCAGATGTGCTGAGCACCAAACACCACAGCAGGGATTTCCCTCACAGCAAGCATGATATGGAAGTTCTCAGAGGCTTGCCATGGAGTAACAGGGTTATTTTTAGAAGCAAGAATATAGCACAGGTAACAGAGAGTGGAGTCAAGGATATAGAATATAACACAGGTAACAGAGAGTGGAGTCAAGGATATAGAATATAACACAGGTAACAGAGGGTGGAGTCAAGGATATTAAGTGTATACATACATATATTTACACATCTTTACTATGCTGAATAATACTGGTGTGCAAACAGGCACTTCCATGATGAAAGAAACCCAACCTGAAATTCCTTTGGTATTTTAAATTTTGCCACTAGTACTAAGGGTTTCTTTGATTTTTAAGGGTAGATGACTGCATTCATTTATGGTATGAGTAGGGTAAAGGTGAATGGACTGTTGGCATCCAATCTAATTGAATATTGACATTCATTAGCCATTTGCCTCTTGAAATTGCACCAGCTGACTGCACCCTGTTTCTATATTTGCCTGCTGAAGACCTTTGTTTTAGACCTCTTGGGTGAAAGCAGACCCAGGCCTTTCAGTCCAAGATCTGTTGCTTGTGACAACTCGTTTATGTGAGTTGGACTCCATCCTAAACAGCATCATCTCTTCACAATCCCATTCCACAGTCACAACTGAGAATAATACTGTCTTCTTTCTATCACTCCAGCAAAGAGTGACTCTTTTACTTGTTTATATAGTGCTCAGAGTTATCAGAGCCAGACTGAAGCCTTCAGCCAGTCCTGAAGTTCATGGGATGCCCCAGGGCTCTTTGCCCATCACTCAGGTTTTACCCACGAATGCTAATGGCAAATGAGCTGCCCCACTTCTTACTGGGAATGCAAAAAGGACAAGAAGGTGTGAAAAGTTGTAGGGGGTCACCAGCAAAAGTCCTAGTTTGACTCAATGCATTGAACTCATCAAAGTATAAAGTGTTATTTCTGGAGAGACACAGAGAGTTTCTGCTTAGCAGTTTCATTCTACTTTTTTTTTTCCCTTTCCCTTTTTCATTATGTTTATACTGGGCCTGAGCCTGGCCCATAAAGCCTGCCACAGACTTGGAAGGTTATTCTATCTTTTGGCCATGAGCTCACACACGTGTGCCCTCTGAACGGTGGCTGGATGAAGCTTTGCCATGTCTGATCAGCTTACTGGGAGCTGCACTAGAGACTTTTTCACTCCAATGCAATTTTCATTGGTTGCTCATGCCTTAAAATTATGTTGAAACTTCTCAGGGTTTCTTAGCACCTAAAGTTTCAACAGGACTAGTTGAGAGATGGACGAGTAGGTCTGTAGTATGGTGTCATAGTATCTTTAATTAATAGGATTTTCTAAGGAAGGAAGAACTCCAGCAGCTTTTAGATGTGTTAGATCTGTAAGATGTGTAGATCTGTTTAGGTCTGTAATATACAGATCTCTAAACTGAGTTCTAGTTATGTGAGCATAATAGAGCTGAACTGGTGCTGAACATGTCTAAGTGACTGTGGGTAATGCTTGTTCATGATGGGAAGAGAAAGATCAGTGGTGTGCAGTGTGAAACAGTGACTAACTGTTGCTGAGAGCTTTGACAAGGCACTAATGGACTAGTGAGAATACCTCAGATAGAAGATGCAGGGGTGTAGTCTCACAGTATGGGTGTCAAAGGAAGCATGGGAATATATTCCATCCTGAGTCTCTGAAATCATTGGCAAAACTCCCACTGAATTAAATAGAACTTCATCCTACATATTAATGTGTATGCTTACTGAAAAAAAACCAAAATATTTTAAATAACCACAAACAAACAAAAAACATTTACAATTCTAGTTTACAAAATGTGGGCAAATCAGGAGTGAGAGTGCTGTGCAACCTCAGTTCTGTTCTTTTATGCAAATACCTTCTGATGCAGTCTCCACTAACACTGCTATATACTAGATTATTTCCAGGGTATGTCTACATGGTTCAAAATAAAGAGACTCATGGGTACTAACTATAATAATAATTACAAGAAAAAAAAAAATATTACTTGAAAAATATTTATAACCAGAAGAGTTAGTTTAGAAGCTAATTATAAGGGTTGCTGGATAATATGTGGCTCTCCACGTCACAAAACCATTTTTCAGTTGTCTTCAGAAAACACCTCTGAAAGCAAACCCTGATTCCAACGAGTCTGGCTTGATTTCAAGCCTCAAGGCAACATTTCAAGCTCCTCTCTCGTGCCTCTTTTCTCCAGATCCTGACTTCACGGATAAATAACCTTACCAGGGAGCCATAAGCAGTAGGCAAAAGGGGCCTGGGGAACAGGGAGAAGAGCAGGGCTGAGAGGGTGGGCTGTGCAAAGGGGAAATCTGGTTCTCCCAGCCCCAGCCCAGGGCCAGCCCTGGGAGACAGCCCGGGGCATCCTCCACTCTGCCCAACAGTCCTCACCTTGTGCTGCTCCACAGTCACCACCTTGTGCTCTGCTGGGCTGCCGGTGCCTTTCTGCTTTGTAAGCAAACAAGCTCTGCTGGCTTTGCCTTCTTTGATCTGAAAGAAAGAGCATTTTCATTTTGAATACAAACAAAATCTGACGTCGAAGAAGAACCGTGCTTGCAGCTGCCGAGACGTGGCCCAGCACTCCGTTCACTTTCCCTGCAGAAGTTGTTTGTGGTGATGTATTTTCACTTCAGCTGAGCAAGAGGGGCAGGCAGAAGCAGGGTGCCACAGATGGCTGTCAGCAAAGTGATGGCTGCAGCTGAGAAAGGGTGTACAGAAATATCCAGCTGGCTAAACTCTGCATTGTCGAGCTGCCGTGTGCATCCGAGTCACAAGAAATACAACTTGGAGAATATATTTACAACTCTTTTTTGAGGGCTGTTAAAATTATAGCTATAAAATGGAAGGGTGATGGTATGTAAAGGAGTTACAGCACTGAAAACGGGACAAAGTCTGCCTCCCAAACATCTAAAAATAGAAGAAAGGAGAGTATTTTCCATGCAAAGCTCCACCCCTGAAGAAGTCATCTGCTCTGGGAGTGATTTTTGGGTCCTTTACACCTGCTGAGCATCTACTGTCCTACTGAGCTCACCCAGGGGCTGATGATTGCATTGGAAAATCAGAACATTCATTTAAAGGTCCAAATGTAGATTTTTCAGCCCTACCTTTAGGATTGTCTCAGACCACACAAATGACCACAACACTGTGCTTTAATAGACCAAATCAACTTGGTGAGGAAAAACAAAATTAAATCTAAAATAGTTTTAAAAATTAACTAAAAAATTCAATCTAAAAAAAAGAAATTAATCTAAAAAAAAAAATTCAATCTAAAAAAAATTCAATTAAAAAAATTCAATCTAAAAAAAAATTCAATCTAAAAAAAAATTCAATCTAAAAAAAAATTCAATCTAAAAAAAATTCAATCTAAAAAAAAATTCAATCTAAAAAAAAATTCAATCTAAAAAAAAATTCAATTAAAAAAATTCAATCTAAAAAAAAAATTCAATCTAAACTAGTTAAATCTAAACTAGTCAAGTTTGTTAGAGCACTGCCAACTTCAGGGTGAGGGCAGGCTTTGTCCACGCAGGAAAGCTGCAGCATTTTAGCTACAATTGATCTTATTTTAACTTAGATCTATCTCAAACTAAGGCTAAGTCTAATGCAGACACACTGAAATCGATTGTAATGTTGCCTGTGTCAATTTAGCTAATTTAAATGTACATGCATTAGCAGATTGCATCAGTTCAACTGGATTGATCTTTAAATTGCTTTGTCTAAAGCTGTGCCATTTCTAGGGAGCTGAGGACTGTATTTGGGAAAAAGGGCTGCCAAAGCCTTTCTCTGTCTCCTACCTGTCAGCTCTGCCCAATCAGTCAGTGAGTGAGTATTGGTCTAACCACTCAGCAGCTGATACTCATCAATCTGCTAAAATTACCTGAATATTCCCAGCAGGAAAGCCACTGAGTTATACACATTGCTATTGCATTTCTACTGAGATTAGTTAATTTATTTTCATTTTTAATATTAAATTTGAGCACAAATTTGGACCCTAGCAGACATCAACCATTGTCAACATATGTTTTCTAGTCAGAATTTAGATAAATAAATCGGTGATGACTTTTGAAAGCTTGAAATTCACTCTGTTCTTGAACTGCTGCCTCAATGTGCTCCAAAGGAGCATGACATCCAAGCATATACTGATTTTAAATTGCATGTCCCTTCCCTAAAAGCTCTCAGAGCAGTGTAATATCACCTTCATTCCAGTGGGGTAGAAACCTGCTACAGAACATAAGTATGAGATAATGAATTTCTCTTACTTTGCCTGATCATTACTAAATGAGGTTATTTTCCTCCTTGACTGCTGGAATGAGATGTGACACAACACCTTAACACAATCAGTTGTTCTGAAACCCTGCTAATAGGAACCCATCTGCTTAGGGACATCAAGGAGCACTCATTATGTGCCCAGTAATTACTTTCAAAGCCCCATCAGGAGATGGCATGCACAGCTCCTGAGAGTCAAACAGGCTGTCAGAAAGGGTACCTTGATGTCCAGGAACCAGGGGAGCTCAGCAATGTGATGGCTAATATTGACAGTGAGAGGAAAAATGATATTGTGCCTTATCACCCTGCCCCTAACTGCAGGGAAAGCTTTTCTGGTGCCTTGCTCAGCAGAACTGGACCAGAGCCTTGAAGGATGAAATGAAATGAAATGAGCTGGGTAGATTGGTCAGAAGAAAACTGGAACTTCATCTGGAGGAGTTGGAAAGAGTGAAAATAACAATTCTTAGGTCTTCCTGATGTACCACCCAGATGGCTCTTGGTAATTGTATTTCCTCTCGTGGTTTTAGTTAGCAAGCACATGCAAATATTTACAGTGAATAAAAATATATTTATATAAATGTCACTTTTGAATTGTGTTTGGTCCTTTGAACAGCACCCTTCAAAGGCTTTTTTTATTATACTTTCACTCGTTGGGATGAAGTCCTCCAATTTTCTTTTCCTACTTCCATTTCATTTTCTTTATTCCTGACATTCTAATGAAACACGGCATGCTAAGAGGCCACTCATTTTGCAGATCAGGCTGATTTTTAAACTTCCTAAATCTTCCTTTCAGCCAGGCCTGAGGTTGCTACAACAATTAACATGCCTGAGGTTGAAAATACACTTAAGTGCTTTGTTAGATCAGCCCTTAAATACAAGATCATGCCAAAAAAATTAAGATACTCTGCCTTGGCTCTTTACACTGAAACTCTCATGCTTAGTAAAAATAAGAATATTATGAATACATATACAATACATAGAAATATATTACTTTGTACTGGAAACTGACACATCTGGGGTGTGGGCAGGATGGAGGAAGGAACAGTTATGAGAACTTCACTGGGATAGTTTGGGTTTCTGCAGCTATGTCCCAGCAATTTCCCCAGGACAGATGCTGCCTGCACCTCACTTGACATTTGGCCTTAGCATTAAACGTGGCGTAAATAAATTATTTATAACTAGTAACACTGAACTCAGTATTTTTTTCCAAAGGCTTTAAAGAAATTCATTAAGGCATGTGGTTGAAAACAACCTCCTGCATTAATTGCTGGGTTTGGATGCTGTTTGTTTGAAGATAAGCTCAGGGAGTTTGTACACTGTCAGTGGAAGCTGTTCTCCTCTTAACTGCAATTGAAGAAAACATTAATAGCTGAATGGGTTTGTGATATTAGCTGGTATCAAGTGTCTGGTTTGTCAGTCAGGGAGAGTGATGGATGGCCACAGGGGGGTATTAGACACTGGGTATGCAAACTGTTCTGCCATCCTCTGTGATTTAGTTTTATCTTATGTATTTCAGCATGAAAATTTGCCTGGGTAGTTTCCCCATGTCAAATAGTTTAAACTTGAAATCTCACCTGTTTCCCTAGGGTTGCTTTTCTTCTCTGCCAGAGGGAGTAAACAAAGCCCACCCAAACACTATTTAAAACAGAGACTGAGCAGCAAAAATTGGCTGAAATCATGGATTGGAAACAGATCTGGTTTTGAGGAAGGACTGCTGAAACAACAATAGATGGTGTCAGTAGAAATGAAAGCACACAAAGAAGGGCATCAAAGCTGGCAATCAGTCAGAGAATTAATACCCTGTCTGATCATCCAACTAAGAGAAAAATTCCAATTCCAAAAAAAAAAGATCATAATGTGGTAGGGAGAAAAATCCTAGGAGGAAATCTGCAGTTCAGTGACTGGGGAATTTAACCACACAACTCAACTTGAGGGAATCAATAATCTAAATCCATCTGTGCCACTCTGAATATTTACCTCCTGAAGTTGGCTAACAGAGATAAAACAAATCCATGTGCAGGTTTCATCTTTTAAAAAGACATAAATAAAGAGGTTTCCAACACCCAAAGGGCAAAATCCTTTCACACTTTAATAGTTTAGGAGCAGAGCCAGGTTCATACAAATGTGACTCTGAGTTCCCTGTGTTCTGTTTCAAAAGCTTTTCATGCCAATTTATGAACTAAAAAAAAAAAAAAAACTCAACATAAATTTAAGAAATTAATTTGAGAATAACATTTTTATTTGCAAGAATGTATTCAGCTAGTGATTTGGGTCAAAACTTTCTATAATTACTGGCTTAGAAGAAATGTGAATGCACTCCAGCCTCTCTCCCAGAGGCAATAAAGGAAAGCTTTGCCTACATCTGGACTGGAGGGTTTTTTACCCTTTTCAACAAACAAATCAGATCCAGTGGGAATGCAGTTTAGTGGATGTGCTGCTTTCTTTTGAGCTCCTATGTCCTTGACAATCACACACAAAAAAAAGACATTTCAAAAGCCAAGTGTCTGCCAAGAAGAATCTGCCTTAGGAAAAACTTCCTCCAATTCCAACCAACATGCTGCACATTTAAAGAATAAATGGTCCTGCAGCTTGTAAGATGCCAGGGGGTCTCCCTGCATGGTCCTGCCAGTCCTTTTTGGGCTCCATTTTATTGTCTGCAGCAATTCCCATTAAAATGCATATTTTTATATTATTATTTGATAAAGAAGTCTGGAAATTTGGGGTTCAGACCTTCACATTTCATCAAATATTAGTTTTTGAAGCTTGAATTAGTTTTTTGTCCTATAGAAAATGTCTCGTGCATATCTGTATACATATTACGTATATATATGTGTATATATATGTTATATGTGTGTGTATATACATATATATGTACACATATATATACATATATCTGTATACAGCATATGTATATATATTGCTGCTCTCACCATGTATCAGCAGCAATCTGAGAAAATCACTTTTTCTTAATTTTTATACTTAATAAACTTATCAAAGGGGGTAATTTTGCAACATTCCTTAATATTCTGTGTAATCCTTCAAAACCAACCTTCTAAATGGATCCATCAGGCCCATCATAAACCAAACTCCTTGAGCCTGCTCCTGCCCTGCCTGTGGATCTGTGCCTTTCCCTTACACTCAGGAATTATGGCTATTTGCAGTGGATCTGCCTTTCCCTTACACCCAGGAATTATGGCTATTTTAATTGGATCTGCCTCTCTTATGCCTTTCCCTACTAAAAAGATAATATTGACAGAACCAGCAGCATCAGTGCAGGATCATCATGTTCAAAGGCACCAATCCTTTTTCTATTTCTATATATGACAAATATAGAAAGAATTTTTCAAGATACATGTTCTGTGGTCGGTAGTATCATAGGAATCACGTCAATATTAACCAGTTAAAACCCTACCTGCTGATTTTATAAATACAGAATGGTTTAAAATGAGAAGCCATTGCAGGTCATCCCTGTGAGCTGACCAGAGTTTGGCTAAGTAGCTCACCCAGCAGCAGCAGTGCCAGTGGCAGCTCTGCTTTCTGGGGGGGAGGAAGGGAAACACAGGGAGGTCAAAGACTAAATCACAGGGTTTCAGAGGGAGGGCAGCAGGGTCACAGGGATTTGCTGCTTCCACAAAGGACACTGCAGTGGGTAATCTGCTGTCCTGCTCTTGAAGGAGCTTGACAATGATGCCTGGAACACAGAGTATGGAGCCAGAAAGACAATTACTACAGACTTAGGAACAGTGGAACTGTGATCATGTTGAAATACAATTAAGACCAAACCCTTCCAAATAAACAAACCCCAAACCACTCTTTGCTACTATAGATGCTGTGCCATAAACACAAAGGAGTAGGCACTTCAATTATCAAATTAGTGTTGTTAGAATCATCACAGTTTGAGCTGGAGAACCAAGGAGCAGCAGGGAGCAGCAGCAGATGATGTGCACCTGAACCAGCATCCACCCACCTCCCTTCTCTCACTACTCTGCCCATTTTCTCTCATTAATCTAAATCTCCTGTTAGCCACATCAAACATAAAGCTACATACCCTCTCAGTAATGATATTTGGCTAAGAAATGTGAGTTGATACGCAGGCAGAAATTCCAAGCAATCTGCAGCTCACCCCATTGATTTTCCAATGGACAAGGTCAGCTCACCCACCAAGGCCTGGGCTGCACCAGCCCCCAGCCCCTTGCTAATTGCAGTCCTGCTAATAAGCTTTTAATCAAGCATCTGGGATGGTACAGGAGGAGTGAGTGCTTCCATCAGTGGCACACTGCCTGCCCCTCAAGGCTTTTATCTTAACAATGCCACTTACTTCTTAGAAATACCCATCTGAGCTGAATTCAGCTACTCAGATGAATCCCTTTATTTCACAAACTCCAAGCTCTCTGCTCATAAGACTTTATTCTACTTCCTTCTCCTTTTTTCTTTTACCTCAGTGAGGTATGAAATATATCCACAGGCATTCACTGTCGACACAGTGCTGTGCTGTGTGTCACTCCAGCATCTTGCACTGGTGATATGGCTGTTGTCAGAAGTATGACATAGCTCATACAGCTGAGAACTGACAGCTGATGCTAAGAGATGCAGATCTGTCTCTTTGAGTGGGGAACCTGAGAGCATTTTCCTTTCCTTTACAAAAATAAAATAAAATAATATTTTTTTTAA
>VYZU01082092.1:0-50428 GCA_013401355.1 Ceyx cyanopectus | reverse complement strand
ATAAAATAAAATAAAATAAAATAAAATAAAATAAAATAAAATAAAATAACCTACACAGCATTATGTGCTTCTACATAAAAATATTAAGTGATTACCTTCAGCAGATCAAAGGTGAGTGCCTGGCAAATGCCCTGGAGAACTGATCCTGTTTCCCACAAGTAGAGCACTTCTGAAGGGCAGACCCCACAGAAGTAATTGACTTTATTAGGGCTAAGATTTCGTCCCTGATCTCTGCAATCAAACAGCTGGGTTATTTTATTCCTTTTCTTTTTCCTGCTGGTTATAAAATTCCAAACTTTCCAAGTCCCTACAGGTATTTTAGACGAGGCTGCAGTTTTTACATCAGCCTGAGCAGATGTCTGTTTCAAGTCTGCAAAAGCATATATCTCTTTTCTTTCAAGTCAGATATGTTCATAGGTTAATGCTGCCAGGGAGAAGTGACACATCTCACTGCTGGCCAGATAAAATTCAAAAGGAAAAATCCCAGCAAAGATTTGGAAGGGGCAGCTTCACTCCCTCTGCCTTGTTGTCTCAGCAAAAAGGGTATTTGTATTGATTCTGAACATAAGAATAATGGAATTAAAACAATCTCACTCACTCTTATTCCCTCTCTGGTGAGCCCTGTGAGATGCTCTCAGACATTTGATGCTGAGAAATGCACTTTGCACCATTGCTCAGCAGCACTCAGAATCCCTAACGACACCAGGCTGTAGCTGGGTGAAAGCTGAAGCTGATGCTTCAAGGGACCATTATTACTAATGGGTTTTTTTTATTAGAAACTTGGAAATAAAATTAAAATGGCAGGAATGTCAAGTGCAAGGAAGAGCAGCATGGGAGTTTGTGAGTATCATTAAAGTATAACATTGCCATTTTATGAGACACTTTGGTCAGGTTGCAGCTCATCACAGAACAAGCAATGAGAATGTTCAAGAGCATCTCAGAAATACAGTGGAGACTTCCAGACTCTAGATGGATTTAGCAGGGACTCATGGAATGGAATGATACAGAAATTATTCTAAACATCACTGGTACAGATGAGTAAAATAATACTCTCCTTGGTAACCAACTTCTAGATCTCAGCAATGTTAAGGAAAACTAATTCCTACCTGTCATTTGTGAAAATCTGTAGTGAACCCAGGCAGAAATTCACTTTACACAGCAAGAGTGTTTACCACTACACTCTCAATGTTGCTTGGACAATATATTAAAAAAAAAACAGTATTTCCCAAGAATTTATAAGCTTTATGTCATCCTGCTGTCTATTTTTCTTTGAGAACAGGATGAAAGATTCCACCCTATTATTAGAACTTCTCCCTCCTAAGTGCAGGTATAATTATTGGAACCAAACTTGCATTTTTGGAGCTGCTCTGTAAATGCACATCATCTTGTCATTGTGAACACATATGAAATGTATTGAGTTGTATTTCTATCCTTCCTGCCATTTAATATCCCTACAAAAACACCCTCCTGAGAGGATGTGAGGAGCTCGTCAAGGGGACATGAATCAGGCTGCTCAGCTGGTAACAGCCCCATGAGCCACAGCTACCTGGAGAAAACCAGTAAGGGAATAAAAAAGGTGATCTGCAATGAATTCTGATTTTCAAGAGAAAGAACATTCACCCCTATCTATTAACTGGGCATCTGCAGCAAGCAGATAATTTCATTTATGAGCTAGATCAGTTCCTGTAATCCCTCTCTCTGGAAAGCAGGAAGGGGACTCTGGCTAAAAAGTCCATGAAGTGCATCTCTGAGCTGAGAAATAGGGTCAGGTTTGATCCTGAGTTCTTGTGATAGAGACTGAATTATTAAAAGGCTATTGTCTGCTTGAGAGNTCTACCAATAGCTCATAACCACCAGATAGTAAATGAACAGTAAGAAGAACTTAAGTAGCACAAATAAGCCTCTATGTGATTTGAAATATAAATAATACACATAAAAATGTACCTGTTTTCCTTAAAAAAAAATAAAAAATAAATAAATGTTCTTCTTCTGACTTTAAGTATGATTCTCACAACTGTGAACTCCTAACTTCCTAATAAACTGCTTTAATTAATACAGGTGTATGGGATTTATACGTGTTGCTTGTAAGATAAATGTATTTATCCCTCTTGAGGAATTATTTATATACAAGGAATTTTATGTTTGTTTTCTTAGAGTGTCTGACATAACATTTTCACATACATTTCACATCACAGAAACACCAAGATGCTGAAGGGAGTGGAGCATCTCTCTTATGAGGAAAGGCTGGGGGAGCTGGGGCTCTTTAGCTTGGAGGAAAGAAGACTCAGCAAATGTTCTCCTGAGTGTCAGGATGTCACGTTCACATCATTCCTAGTGTAGTTAGACAAAATTCACCATGGATGCTGGGAAAACACCATTTCTCCCACTATACACATGTATTGGCACACACTGCTTTACTCACAAGACACCCTGCCTGGATGACCTTGCAGAAAAATATTTCCAATGTCCTGTCCAGGAAATCCCAGGATCACAACAAATGATTACGTCACAGGTCAGTATGACAAGGCACTGAACAGAAGTTGGTCCCAAGGCAGTGAGGTGATGCAGGCCTGGCTCTCAAAGCTGGTGGAAATCAGGACTTGTACAAACAGAGATGAAGAAATAGAACCTGACAGCAGCACTGGAAGGGAGGCAGAGCCAGGACAGGGGAGAAGAGTGGGCATGGCCCTAGGTACACAGACTCTGGGCAGCNCACCAGGCTGTAGCTGGGTGAAAGCTGAAGCTGATGCTTCAAGGGACCATTATTACTAATGGGTTTTTTTTATTAGAAACTTGGAAATAAAATTAAAATGGCAGGAATGTCAAGTGCAAGGAAGAGCAGCATGGGAGTTTGTGAGTATCATTAAAGTATAACATTGCCATTTTATGAGACACTTTGGTCAGGTTGCAGCTCATCACAGAACAAGCAATGAGAATGTTCAAGAGCATCTCAGAAATACAGTGGAGACTTCCAGACTCTAGATGGATTTAGCAGGGACTCATGGAATGGAATGATACAGAAATTATTCTAAACATCACTGGTACAGATGAGTAAAATAATACTCTCCTTGGTAACCAACTTCTAGATCTCAGCAATGTTAAGGAAAACTAATTCCTACCTGTCATTTGTGAAAATCTGTAGTGAACCCAGGCAGAAATTCACTTTACACAGCAAGAGTGTTTACCACTACACTCTCAATGTTGCTTGGACAATATATTAAAAAAAAAACAGTATTTCCCAAGAATTTATAAGCTTTATGTCATCCTGCTGTCTATTTTTCTTTGAGAACAGGATGAAAGATTCCACCCTATTATTAGAACTTCTCCCTCCTAAGTGCAGGTATAATTATTGGAACCAAACTTGCATTTTTGGAGCTGCTCTGTAAATGCACATCATCTTGTCATTGTGAACACATATGAAATGTATTGAGTTGTATTTCTATCCTTCCTGCCATTTAATATCCCTACAAAAACACCCTCCTGAGAGGATGTGAGGAGCTCGTCAAGGGGACATGAATCAGGCTGCTCAGCTGGTAACAGCCCCATGAGCCACAGCTACCTGGAGAAAACCAGTAAGGGAATAAAAAAGGTGATCTGCAATGAATTCTGATTTTCAAGAGAAAGAACATTCACCCCTATCTATTAACTGGGCATCTGCAGCAAGCAGATAATTTCATTTATGAGCTAGATCAGTTCCTGTAATCCCTCTCTCTGGAAAGCAGGAAGGGGACTCTGGCTAAAAAGTCCATGAAGTGCATCTCTGAGCTGAGAAATAGGGTCAGGTTTGATCCTGAGTTCTTGTGATAGAGACTGAATTATTAAAAGGCTATTGTCTGCTTGAGAGTGACATTCTGTCTGAACATATTGTACTCTCTGCAACTCGAAAGAAAACCAAATGTAATATCACTTAAATAAAAATAGTCTTATCTTTGAAGCTGCTCACTATGTTGATGTGACAATATTCTATCTATACTCCACCTCACTGCTTTCACTAAGTAATTAGTCAAGTCCCCAGGCTGTGTTTGTGGGTATTTCATGCTGCAGTGGGGAAAAGATTAAAGATATACTTAAAAAAAAATAAAAAATAAATAAATGTTCTTCTTCTGACTTTAAGTATGATTCTCACAACTGTGAACTCCTAACTTCCTAATAAACTGCTTTAATTAATACAGGTGTATGGGATTTATACGTGTTGCTTGTAAGATAAATGTATTTATCCCTCTTGAGGAATTATTTATATACAAGGAATTTTATGTTTGTTTTCTTAGAGTGTCTGACATAACATTTTCACATACATTTCACATCACAGAAACACCAAGATGCTGAAGGGAGTGGAGCATCTCTCTTATGAGGAAAGGCTGGGGGAGCTGGGGCTCTTTAGCTTGGAGGAAAGAAGACTCAGCAAATGTTCTCCTGAGTGTCAGGATGTCACGTTCACATCATTCCTAGTGTAGTTAGACAAAATTCACCATGGATGCTGGGAAAACACCATTTCTCCCACTATACACATGTATTGGCACACACTGCTTTACTCACAAGACACCCTGCCTGGATGACCTTGCAGAAAAATATTTCCAATGTCCTGTCCAGGAAATCCCAGGATCACAACAAATGATTACGTCACAGGTCAGTATGACAAGGCACTGAACAGAAGTTGGTCCCAAGGCAGTGAGGTGATGCAGGCCTGGCTCTCAAAGCTGGTGGAAATCAGGACTTGTACAAACAGAGATGAAGAAATAGAACCTGACAGCAGCACTGGAAGGGAGGCAGAGCCAGGACAGGGGAGAAGAGTGGGCATGGCCCTAGGTACACAGACTCTGGGCAGCTCTGCAGGCACCAGCACTAGTAGTTTGAAGAGAAGTGTATGAAATGAACTCTTCCTCTGAAATCTCATCAAAATCACAGTGTTTAGTTTCAAAAAGGGCAGTGTAGACTGTATCATTCACTCAGCTCTTTTTTCAGGGCATGCTAGGTATCATTGAATCTAAGGAGCTATCATTTCTGAGCTTCACATCTGTTCCCTCCTAGCAAAAATATTCACTCAGCCAACAAATCAGTTTTNCTCTGCAGGCACCAGCACTAGTAGTTTGAAGAGAAGTGTATGAAATGAACTCTTCCTCTGAAATCTCATCAAAATCACAGTGTTTAGTTTCAAAAAGGGCAGTGTAGACTGTATCATTCACTCAGCTCTTTTTTCAGGGCATGCTAGGTATCATTGAATCTAAGGAGCTATCATTTCTGAGCTTCACATCTGTTCCCTCCTAGCAAAAATATTCACTCAGCCAACAAATCAGTTTTCATGTATGCATCTGAGCACNATGGAATGATACAGAAATTATTCTAAACATCACTGGTACAGATGAGTAAAATAATACTCTCCTTGGTAACCAACTTCTAGATCTCAGCAATGTTAAGGAAAACTAATTCCTACCTGTCATTTGTGAAAATCTGTAGTGAACCCAGGCAGAAATTCACTTTACACAGCAAGAGTGTTTACCACTACACTCTCAATGTTGCTTGGACAATATATTAAAAAAAAAACAGTATTTCCCAAGAATTTATAAGCTTTATGTCATCCTGCTGTCTATTTTTCTTTGAGAACAGGATGAAAGATTCCACCCTATTATTAGAACTTCTCCCTCCTAAGTGCAGGTATAATTATTGGAACCAAACTTGCATTTTTGGAGCTGCTCTGTAAATGCACATCATCTTGTCATTGTGAACACATATGAAATGTATTGAGTTGTATTTCTATCCTTCCTGCCATTTAATATCCCTACAAAAACACCCTCCTGAGAGGATGTGAGGAGCTCGTCAAGGGGACATGAATCAGGCTGCTCAGCTGGTAACAGCCCCATGAGCCACAGCTACCTGGAGAAAACCAGTAAGGGAATAAAAAAGGTGATCTGCAATGAATTCTGATTTTCAAGAGAAAGAACATTCACCCCTATCTATTAACTGGGCATCTGCAGCAAGCAGATAATTTCATTTATGAGCTAGATCAGTTCCTGTAATCCCTCTCTCTGGAAAGCAGGAAGGGGACTCTGGCTAAAAAGTCCATGAAGTGCATCTCTGAGCTGAGAAATAGGGTCAGGTTTGATCCTGAGTTCTTGTGATAGAGACTGAATTATTAAAAGGCTATTGTCTGCTTGAGAGTGACATTCTGTCTGAACATATTGTACTCTCTGCAACTCGAAAGAAAACCAAATGTAATATCACTTAAATAAAAATAGTCTTATCTTTGAAGCTGCTCACTATGTTGATGTGACAATATTCTATCTATACTCCACCTCACTGCTTTCACTAAGTAATTAGTCAAGTCCCCAGGCTGTGTTTGTGGGTATTTCATGCTGCAGTGGGGAAAAGATTAAAGATATACTTAAAAAAAAATAAAAAATAAATAAATGTTCTTCTTCTGACTTTAAGTATGATTCTCACAACTGTGAACTCCTAACTTCCTAATAAACTGCTTTAATTAATACAGGTGTATGGGATTTATACGTGTTGCTTGTAAGATAAATGTATTTATCCCTCTTGAGGAATTATTTATATACAAGGAATTTTATGTTTGTTTTCTTAGAGTGTCTGACATAACATTTTCACATACATTTCACATCACAGAAACACCAAGATGCTGAAGGGAGTGGAGCATCTCTCTTATGAGGAAAGGCTGGGGGAGCTGGGGCTCTTTAGCTTGGAGGAAAGAAGACTCAGCAAATGTTCTCCTGAGTGTCAGGATGTCACGTTCACATCATTCCTAGTGTAGTTAGACAAAATTCACCATGGATGCTGGGAAAACACCATTTCTCCCACTATACACATGTATTGGCACACACTGCTTTACTCACAAGACACCCTGCCTGGATGACCTTGCAGAAAAATATTTCCAATGTCCTGTCCAGGAAATCCCAGGATCACAACAAATGATTACGTCACAGGTCAGTATGACAAGGCACTGAACAGAAGTTGGTCCCAAGGCAGTGAGGTGATGCAGGCCTGGCTCTCAAAGCTGGTGGAAATCAGGACTTGTACAAACAGAGATGAAGAAATAGAACCTGACAGCAGCACTGGAAGGGAGGCAGAGCCAGGACAGGGGAGAAGAGTGGGCATGGCCCTAGGTACACAGACTCTGGGCAGCTCTGCAGGCACCAGCACTAGTAGTTTGAAGAGAAGTGTATGAAATGAACTCTTCCTCTGAAATCTCATCAAAATCACAGTGTTTAGTTTCAAAAAGGGCAGTGTAGACTGTATCATTCACTCAGCTCTTTTTTCAGGGCATGCTAGGTATCATTGAATCTAAGGAGCTATCATTTCTGAGCTTCACATCTGTTCCCTCCTAGCAAAAATATTCACTCAGCCAACAAATCAGTTTTCATGTATGCATCTGAGCACCCTCAGCTCTGCACCTGAGAACATCACAACCCCCCACAGGCCCTCCTTACAAGCCTTCCTTTCAACTCAGTCCCTCCTGGAACCGTGTGTGTCAGCACATGGGGAAGAATATTAACTGTGATGAATGCAAGATCCAGCTTGAATGGCTGCTACCTAGCTCACAGCTTTGCCTTTTTTGAACACCAGATTTTTCATGTAATTTATTACCCACCTTTACAAGTATTCTACCTTCACATACATGAAATATTTCACAGTTGCCTTTTTAAGCCCAGACCATGATACTGTCACTGCTGTGAGTTCTGCCCATGCTCTCCAGTGTGTTGAGGGCACAGTCAGAGCCAACAGCCACTCAATGCTGAGGCTATTCTACAGTTTGGAAGCACTGCAGAGCAAACAAGAGTATCATCTGTCCTCTGCTCAGCACAGAAGGGGCCTGGGGTCCTCAGCATTTTAGTGAAAAGAACCTCTTTATTTTTTCCTGTCCACGGAACATTCAAAGTTGTGACAGCAGAAGAAATATAGGAAGCACTTCTCTGTTTTAGCCATGGGCCAAGTACAGTCATAAAAAGAATAATCTCCCTCCTACCATCACTAAGCAGAAATCACTAAGCCATTTGTAATTTTCTTGGCAGAGGCAAAAGGTTGAGTCCTCTGACATTATATATCTGCAGCACTGCCTGATTTACAACACCTCAACAGCAAGTATTTGGCCAGGTCAATAGTGTGCATGAGTGTCAGAGATGTAAAGTGGGACTCCATGGAGCCAGCAGCAGTGTGAGTGAAGGCAGAGGATGCAGGAGGTGTTTGGCTGGCTGCTGGTTTGCCTCCATGTGCAGTCAGCTCTGCCAGCAGTGTTGTCCTGGCAATAAATAATGGCATTTGTCAATGCAGATGCATAGAACTCAGAAGAAGTATGAACTCTCAAGTCATTAAGCCTTACAGTGTTACTGAGCACAGCAGAGTGCATATGCTTCTGTATTTATATTTCTGTCTACAGTCAATAAATCAGAATGTGGAGTACCTGCATTATCCCAGCCATCTGCTTTACCACATAAAAAAAAATGAGTAGGTGGGAAAAAAAACTTATGGTAGCTTCTTTTCTCTCCTGTTCCTGTTGCTAGAGAAACCAATTCTTTAAAG
This sequence comes from Ceyx cyanopectus, assembly GCA_013401355.1. NCBI lineage: Eukaryota > Metazoa > Chordata > Aves > Coraciiformes > Alcedinidae > Ceyx > Ceyx cyanopectus. Next base: position 41,896 of record VYZU01082092.1, on the reverse strand, counting down.
TCTTTTCTGCTGTCTGCAAAGGAAGCTGTCACATCCCCTTCCCCCACAGAAAAGCCATCCTCACACTCCTGCAGTGCTCTGTGGTTTGCCATAGTCCAGTCGGTGCTGGGAGAGGGGCAGAGGAGATCACAAGCACTGATTTTCCCACCTCTTCAGTTGACTTGTGGACTGACCCTGGGCAAATTGCTAAGGGCTCCTGTGAGTGTAAGCTGTGCTAGGAAATCACAGCAGGCACAGAGCAGAACATCAGAGGGAAGGGTGGCATCCAGAGGAGGACTGAGAGTGTGAAGCAGAGCAGGGCTGTATTTCTGTTACTGTCTCCAGTGCAGAGCTGCATGGTGCTGCCACTAGTGGGGTTGATTGTCTGTGTGAAAATACCTCCAACGAAACAAAATCACACCAGTGAGTGCTTGAAAAGCAAATAAACAACACAACACCTTGCTGTTTTTATTATTGATAGCTTGGGTGGTACTCACATGGCCAAGAAAGCTGTCTGTAGCACTGAGGGAGCTGGTTAAGCTGAGATCTGTCAATAATCAAAGGCAAGAAGCAGGGGCTTCCCCAGTGTGACTGCCCACGTGCTAACAGGGATGCTGAACCTGAGCAAGACTCTTTCTGCCTTGAAAACAAGGGAGATCAGCTCAGATGATAGAAATACTGGAGATAGTGAACATCTAGCAGCATGAATCCTCTCCACTACCTCTGCTTAGGCTTCTCATTTCAGGAACTAGTCGTTTTGAATCATTACCTCTTCATTTACCTAGTAAAACATTGCAAACCAGAAGCATTTTGGTGATCTTGAGACAGCAGCAATCTCGAGCAGCCACATCAAAGTGACAAAGACAGAGGTGCCTGCTTTGTACTGACATCTGAATGATGCAGTGAGCTGCCAGCAAAGACCTTGGGAGGCTGAACTTTGGTCTTGGCATTTAAGATGCAGGAGGCAGTGCTGTTTGTGCTCTGCACTCAGGAGCTGTGGAGATAATTCACTGGGAAGAAGCCTATAGCAGCAGGAAAAACTCCCCAAGCCTTTCTGAAATGCTGCAGCTCCTTATCCTTGCCAGGCTGCCCAGGCCCATGATGGTGGCACACCATCCAGAGAGGGGGTTGGGGTCCACAGTTCTGAGAGTCAAAGGAAGCTAGAGACTTCAGACAGAAAANAACTGTGATGAATGCAAGATCCAGCTTGAATGGCTGCTACCTAGCTCACAGCTTTGCCTTTTTTGAACACCAGATTTTTCATGTAATTTATTACCCACCTTTACAAGTATTCTACCTTCACATACATGAAATATTTCACAGTTGCCTTTTTAAGCCCAGACCATGATACTGTCACTGCTGTGAGTTCTGCCCATGCTCTCCAGTGTGTTGAGGGCACAGTCAGAGCCAACAGCCACTCAATGCTGAGGCTATTCTACAGTTTGGAAGCACTGCAGAGCAAACAAGAGTATCATCTGTCCTCTGCTCAGCACAGAAGGGGCCTGGGGTCCTCAGCATTTTAGTGAAAAGAACCTCTTTATTTTTTCCTGTCCACGGAACATTCAAAGTTGTGACAGCAGAAGAAATATAGGAAGCACTTCTCTGTTTTAGCCATGGGCCAAGTACAGTCATAAAAAGAATAATCTCCCTCCTACCATCACTAAGCAGAAATCACTAAGCCATTTGTAATTTTCTTGGCAGAGGCAAAAGGTTGAGTCCTCTGACATTATATATCTGCAGCACTGCCTGATTTACAACACCTCAACAGCAAGTATTTGGCCAGGTCAATAGTGTGCATGAGTGTCAGAGATGTAAAGTGGGACTCCATGGAGCCAGCAGCAGTGTGAGTGAAGGCAGAGGATGCAGGAGGTGTTTGGCTGGCTGCTGGTTTGCCTCCATGTGCAGTCAGCTCTGCCAGCAGTGTTGTCCTGGCAATAAATAATGGCATTTGTCAATGCAGATGCATAGAACTCAGAAGAAGTATGAACTCTCAAGTCATTAAGCCTTACAGTGTTACTGAGCACAGCAGAGTGCATATGCTTCTGTATTTATATTTCTGTCTACAGTCAATAAATCAGAATGTGGAGTACCTGCATTATCCCAGCCATCTGCTTTACCACATAAAAAAAAATGAGTAGGTGGGAAAAAAAACTTATGGTAGCTTCTTTTCTCTCCTGTTCCTGTTGCTAGAGAAACCAATTCTTTAAAGTCTTTTCTGCTGTCTGCAAAGGAAGCTGTCACATCCCCTTCCCCCACAGAAAAGCCATCCTCACACTCCTGCAGTGCTCTGTGGTTTGCCATAGTCCAGTCGGTGCTGGGAGAGGGGCAGAGGAGATCACAAGCACTGATTTTCCCACCTCTTCAGTTGACTTGTGGACTGACCCTGGGCAAATTGCTAAGGGCTCCTGTGAGTGTAAGCTGTGCTAGGAAATCACAGCAGGCACAGAGCAGAACATCAGAGGGAAGGGTGGCATCCAGAGGAGGACTGAGAGTGTGAAGCAGAGCAGGGCTGTATTTCTGTTACTGTCTCCAGTGCAGAGCTGCATGGTGCTGCCACTAGTGGGGTTGATTGTCTGTGTGAAAATACCTCCAACGAAACAAAATCACACCAGTGAGTGCTTGAAAAGCAAATAAACAACACAACACCTTGCTGTTTTTATTATTGATAGCTTGGGTGGTACTCACATGGCCAAGAAAGCTGTCTGTAGCACTGAGGGAGCTGGTTAAGCTGAGATCTGTCAATAATCAAAGGCAAGAAGCAGGGGCTTCCCCAGTGTGACTGCCCACGTGCTAACAGGGATGCTGAACCTGAGCAAGACTCTTTCTGCCTTGAAAACAAGGGAGATCAGCTCAGATGATAGAAATACTGGAGATAGTGAACATCTAGCAGCATGAATCCTCTCCACTACCTCTGCTTAGGCTTCTCATTTCAGGAACTAGTCGTTTTGAATCATTACCTCTTCATTTACCTAGTAAAACATTGCAAACCAGAAGCATTTTGGTGATCTTGAGACAGCAGCAATCTCGAGCAGCCACATCAAAGTGACAAAGACAGAGGTGCCTGCTTTGTACTGACATCTGAATGATGCAGTGAGCTGCCAGCAAAGACCTTGGGAGGCTGAACTTTGGTCTTGGCATTTAAGATGCAGGAGGCAGTGCTGTTTGTGCTCTGCACTCAGGAGCTGTGGAGATAATTCACTGGGAAGAAGCCTATAGCAGCAGGAAAAACTCCCCAAGCCTTTCTGAAATGCTGCAGCTCCTTATCCTTGCCAGGCTGCCCAGGCCCATGATGGTGGCACACCATCCAGAGAGGGGGTTGGGGTCCACAGTTCTGAGAGTCAAAGGAAGCTAGAGACTTCAGACAGAAAAGCAGTCAGCAATCATTTTCTTCTTGTGTGCTCCCATTGATTCTGATCCTCTCCTGTGTTTATTTAATGATTTTCCCATCCTGCTCTCACCACAGAGCTCTGATGGATGAGGCAGTTGGGTGCACAGGAAAATCAGCATGGAGAGGACCCTGTTTAAGATTTATAATGGATATCTAGAAAGCTTCTCCCTCTGCCCCTCCTCTTTGTAACTCAATATTCACAACAGGTAATAAAACTGTCAGATAAATTGGTAACAAAAGCATCTAGCAATATCACCTTTAACTTATTTTTGACACCCAAAGTAACTGCATCCCTCTTTCTGTGTTNCAATAAATAATGGCATTTGTCAATGCAGATGCATAGAACTCAGAAGAAGTATGAACTCTCAAGTCATTAAGCCTTACAGTGTTACTGAGCACAGCAGAGTGCATATGCTTCTGTATTTATATTTCTGTCTACAGTCAATAAATCAGAATGTGGAGTACCTGCATTATCCCAGCCATCTGCTTTACCACATAAAAAAAAATGAGTAGGTGGGAAAAAAAACTTATGGTAGCTTCTTTTCTCTCCTGTTCCTGTTGCTAGAGAAACCAATTCTTTAAAGTCTTTTCTGCTGTCTGCAAAGGAAGCTGTCACATCCCCTTCCCCCACAGAAAAGCCATCCTCACACTCCTGCAGTGCTCTGTGGTTTGCCATAGTCCAGTCGGTGCTGGGAGAGGGGCAGAGGAGATCACAAGCACTGATTTTCCCACCTCTTCAGTTGACTTGTGGACTGACCCTGGGCAAATTGCTAAGGGCTCCTGTGAGTGTAAGCTGTGCTAGGAAATCACAGCAGGCACAGAGCAGAACATCAGAGGGAAGGGTGGCATCCAGAGGAGGACTGAGAGTGTGAAGCAGAGCAGGGCTGTATTTCTGTTACTGTCTCCAGTGCAGAGCTGCATGGTGCTGCCACTAGTGGGGTTGATTGTCTGTGTGAAAATACCTCCAACGAAACAAAATCACACCAGTGAGTGCTTGAAAAGCAAATAAACAACACAACACCTTGCTGTTTTTATTATTGATAGCTTGGGTGGTACTCACATGGCCAAGAAAGCTGTCTGTAGCACTGAGGGAGCTGGTTAAGCTGAGATCTGTCAATAATCAAAGGCAAGAAGCAGGGGCTTCCCCAGTGTGACTGCCCACGTGCTAACAGGGATGCTGAACCTGAGCAAGACTCTTTCTGCCTTGAAAACAAGGGAGATCAGCTCAGATGATAGAAATACTGGAGATAGTGAACATCTAGCAGCATGAATCCTCTCCACTACCTCTGCTTAGGCTTCTCATTTCAGGAACTAGTCGTTTTGAATCATTACCTCTTCATTTACCTAGTAAAACATTGCAAACCAGAAGCATTTTGGTGATCTTGAGACAGCAGCAATCTCGAGCAGCCACATCAAAGTGACAAAGACAGAGGTGCCTGCTTTGTACTGACATCTGAATGATGCAGTGAGCTGCCAGCAAAGACCTTGGGAGGCTGAACTTTGGTCTTGGCATTTAAGATGCAGGAGGCAGTGCTGTTTGTGCTCTGCACTCAGGAGCTGTGGAGATAATTCACTGGGAAGAAGCCTATAGCAGCAGGAAAAACTCCCCAAGCCTTTCTGAAATGCTGCAGCTCCTTATCCTTGCCAGGCTGCCCAGGCCCATGATGGTGGCACACCATCCAGAGAGGGGGTTGGGGTCCACAGTTCTGAGAGTCAAAGGAAGCTAGAGACTTCAGACAGAAAAGCAGTCAGCAATCATTTTCTTCTTGTGTGCTCCCATTGATTCTGATCCTCTCCTGTGTTTATTTAATGATTTTCCCATCCTGCTCTCACCACAGAGCTCTGATGGATGAGGCAGTTGGGTGCACAGGAAAATCAGCATGGAGAGGACCCTGTTTAAGATTTATAATGGATATCTAGAAAGCTTCTCCCTCTGCCCCTCCTCTTTGTAACTCAATATTCACAACAGGTAATAAAACTGTCAGATAAATTGGTAACAAAAGCATCTAGCAATATCACCTTTAACTTATTTTTGACACCCAAAGTAACTGCATCCCTCTTTCTGTGTTCCAAAAAGGAGAGTTGGTTAATCCCATACAAGGATAAAATGGAATGTGTTAAGGAAAATATTGTTAGTATTTCCTCCCACAGTCACAGGAACACCAGCTTTAGGGAAATAGACAATAGACTGCTCTTTGTTCACCAATAAGGGAAGGAGTTTGTGAAAAGTTAAAACATTTAAACCTCACTGGAAAATAATTAGAGAGGAAAACTTTCTTTAGCACTAAATCCTATCAAATTATGTTAAATGAGCACTGTGACCGGAGCAACAAACATATATTCATACCAAACATATTCAGATGTACATATTTATATATATACATAAAATAAACTATTTTAATAGGATAAACAGAAGCAGCTCCTGTTGCTCTATAGAGTGTCTGGAAGCCTTGTGATTGTTGAGCTTGAGTCTGATCAGTCTCATGGCACCTCACCTATCTTTGCAGAGTGAATTCACTTTCTCAAGCTGTTTTTCCAGCAGAAAGAAGTGAAAATTAATTTTTCTGGAAAGGTTTTTTTTCCTTCATGTCTGCCTCTGAGCTTTATAGTAGCTTTAATGCTAATAACCAAGAATATATTTAGGCACACAGCAACTGGAGGGTCTGATTGTCAGTTTAGGAAAGATGAAGAGGGTTCATTGCATGGAGAAAATGATCACTGAACAATTGAACCAATGCTTGTTACACCTTGGCTTTCCAGCCCTAATGTGAGTCAAATGTTACATCTCCATCTGTAAGGCAGGTATCATTTTACAAATGTCTAAGGAGATTAATTGTCCTGTATATCAGTTTTCTCGTGGCATTTAACTCCTTATAGCAATTGATCTGAAACCAAGCACATGTTCCAGCAATTAAACTGACTGACTAAAACAATGTAAAACTCTGGGCTTTCAGAGTTTCCCAATCTTCCCACATGGGAAAAAAACTTCCTGAACTGTAGGGCAGTGGGGAAAATTCCAGCTTTCCAAATGTTTAGTGAGAATCTGTAGTTTGCTTCACACCATTGGAATCTTCAAGTTTTATTAAAACATCAAGAAATATTTAATCTGTCTTGTAATAAACAGTTATCCCATAATTTAGGGTAAGGACACTTTATTATTTTTATTATTTTCATTATTATTTGTTAATTTTAATTTATTTATTTAGATTATTATTTGTTAATGTGAATGAACAGGGAGAAGGGAAAGTGAACACAGTGGCAGGTACCATCCCATCTGGTTGTCAAGTGAGCTGTGCAGTGTGATGTGCTGGGCTCATCTTTTTAATGCTCTTTTTGACTGGTGTCAAAAAAGGGATGCAAAACAACAGGCTGACCTTCTAGCAAATGTACCAGGTAAACTTAGTTCCACATAAAAAGCATGTGTGTGACTAGATTCACAATTTGGCTAGAGAAAGAGGACCAGAACCCATCAAAGTGTCAGTGCAAGCAGTGGGAGGATTTCTCCTGCCCATGAAGCAGCATTCAGCTGAGGGCATGAAGTCAAAGGGAGCCAGGGCTTGCCCAGGGGGTATGGAAAGCAGTGCTGTGTCTGCATCCCTCTCTCCACATTCAAATGTTGACACTGTTATTCTGCTGCCAGTTTTCCCAGCTCAGCTACCTGCAGCTTGGCCTCAGTGATGGAAACACTCCATTCTCAGCCTTCAGTTTCTTCATGTGCAGTCCCTGCTGAAGCCACTGTAGCTGTTGAGGTGCATAGCTATGTGTGAAGGCTCAGGGTCTTGGGATGAAAGATGAAATGAATGCATGAAAGATGAGTTTGTAAGAGAGGCAGTCGTGCCTGCCATGGTTGCAGCTGAGCAACTGCTATTTTTCCTCATGTATAATGGATGCCACGTTCTCACAGCACATGGTGCTCTGGCTCTGCCTCACCACTCACTCAGCCTCTTTTTTTTTTCCCCCTGAGGTATTTCTAAATGACATCAGACAACAAGAAACAATATCCAATAGCATATTGTTGTATCACTGTAACACAGTTTAAAGAAGATTGTAATAAACCAGGGTCTACTAGGAAACATAACTGAGTTTCTTTACTTGGCTTCCCCTCCAAGATGCTGCCGAGTCACTTGAGCACGTCAGGCTGTGCACTCATCCTGCCTGGGAAATCACAGAGTGTTTAGGGCTGGAAGGGACCCCCAAAGGGCATCTAGTGCAGCCCCCTGCAGGGAGCAGGGACACCCTCAACTAGCCCAGGCTGCTCAGAGCCTTGGCCAACCTCCCCTGCAATAGCTCCAGGGATGGGGCCTCAACCACCTCCCTCTATTAATATTCTAATGATATTAATTTTCCACTGTTGGCTCCTAAAATTCTAGGTCAAACTTATTAACTTCTGTGAGGTTCTGTGTGGCTTGGAGATGATTTCGGGGAATGCAAAACTCAGATTTACAATACAGAGCAGAAAATGACAGTTACACATAAAGAAGCTATCCTGAAATAATTTACTATCGTGTAAAAAAAGAAAAGCTGGAAAGATTACATCAAAAATCTAATGCTTCTCAGAGCAGCTGACTGTAAGTCAGTCAACAATGAGAAGAACTAGGAAAATACCTTTTTAAGGGCTGAGACTCTTTTTCCACAGGTGTTAAATACAGGTTTTCTCTGTTTCCATTGTGCTTGAAGCTGGCACGACATCAGCTTTTATTTCCACAGCACTGTTTATCTGCTTTCACACTAAATGATGTATTTTATTCCTTTACAAATATTACACATCTAACACATTCATTTTCTTAAATTCCAGTAAAATCCCAGAGAAAAGCATTGTTGGGAATGTGTTAAACTGAAAAGCTGAGTATCCATCTCTGCAAGTGTGTGAACATGCACTTAGGGGTCTTGCCCACTCAAGACATTACCCAGCATTACACTAATTTTTCCATAACTTATCTATGCCAAAATGATATAGTTTGTAGGAAAAATCATAAATTGATTGAAATTTGTCTAGGTGCCCCTGCTCTGGCAGGGGGGTTGGACTAGATGATCTTCTAGCTCCCTTCCAACCCCTCACATTCTGGGATTCTGGATTTCTATATCTGGTCTAAAACCTTGCAAATCAAGATGATTTGCACAGTTATTCTAGGCTTAATAATCCTTCAATAAAGGACAGTTGAGACAAATAACTCTTCACCTGGATCTTACATTTTCTCTGATAGAACAACATATATGCAAAAGACCAGATAGGAAGAGATCAAACAGCACAATTTGTCAGCACAGTATAGGGCTTGTCTTTTTTTTTTTGCAAGGACAATTTGTGAAGTATATTTTAAGGGAAGCTAATGTGGGGAAAAGGAAATTTTACGTTGCTGTGGCAACTTGAGTGAAAAAAAAAAAAAGAGAGATTCACACTGCAACACCTATGCTCAGCACAGTTTACTTTTAAAATAGCACTGCTTCCCTCAGCACAGGAAAGCAAGCAGGCAGCGTTCTGGAAGATGAGTGCTGCTTCCAAACTCCACCCTGATAGAGGTTCAGACTACACCAAAACTCTTCTCCAGCACAATTCCCTGAGGCTTTTCAGCAGAGGAACCAATGTGCATCTGGCTGATGCACACAGGCTTGGAGAGTGGACGTATTGTTAGATTTACTTCAAACACTCAGCTTAGTCCAAGCAGTAGCCCATGAAAAGTGCTGGGAAATGACAAGATTCTGTTTGTCCTTAGGTGCAGTCTGAGCCTTTTTCCTCCAATCTTCAGCTTGCCCAAGACCCCTTCCCCCGAGTAAGTTGTAATCAGATCAGTATTAAGTGAAGGAAAAGGCATTTTTTTCCCCAGAGATGGGCTTTGTAAGGAGCCTACTGCACAAAAACTGAAACTGGAGAAGCACAGCAAACCCTCTGTTAACTACACAAGGGATCAATTACAGGGAAGACTTTAAGGGAAGAGATGGTGTCCTAGTGATCAGCACTTAATAAATACACATATATATATATAAACATAATGGGGTTTATGAGAAAGTCATTCTGACACTAGAAGTGGGAAAATGCAGGAAGGAGCCTGGTGAAAGCATCAGGATGGAAATGCAAAGTCACAAAGAAATATAATTTTTAAGCAGATGAAAAGAGAAACGTGGGGATAATATTTCCAATTGCCTAGGTAATGTGAAGGTTTTGAATTCAATGGAGAAGACCGAAGAACTCCTGAAAGGATCTGGTGAGTTGAGAGGTAAAAAGGTTAAGCACAGAGGTCCTTGCCAGCAGCTCTTTCCTATATTGTCAGGAAGCTAAGCAGGAAGCAGTGAGATGTGTGGGAAGGACCACAGCAAGTGAGGAAGAGGGAGCAAAGATGTGCTTGCTTCTGTTATTTCTTCTTTATATCTTGGTGTCTCTCCTGGCTACTCATCCTCCAGGCACTAACAGAGGTAAGAGCAGGAGCTGTGGCTCTCCAGCCTCCCAGGAGCTCTCCTGGCCAAACACTTGGTGGACAGAGCCCTGGGCAGGCTTTGGTACCTGTGAAACATTCAGCAGTAGCATTACATGTTTAACCCATGCTGTAAAACACACAGCCAGCCACCAGCTGCAAAACACATGCATTCCTGGGGGCTGAGAATGACAGGAAGAAAAGTTAGGCACACACAGCCTGTGGCTTGGAACAAATGTGTCACAAACTCGCTGTTTCGTTTTCCAAACAGCACCTAGAAGTTTGGGGTTGGTTTTTTGCTTCGCTTTTTGCTTTTCTGAGAACCATAAAGGTTGTTCAGTGGAAAGAGTGGGCAGCAGGCAGGCCACATTCTTCACTGCTTGAGAACACTGCTCCTGAGCAGCAGCTGCTTTCCAGAGAGGAAATATTCTCTCCTCTCTCCCACTCTTGCCTCCCCTCTCATGTCCCACAGCAGCTTTCGGGATACTTTGCTTTTTCTCCTCTGTTCTAGGAGTGCAAGACAAACTCCCTTGGAATACTCCATTCCATGTAGCTTTATTTCTCAACTGAGGCTTATTCAGAGTCACTTAGCTAAGAAGGAGTCAGCATTTACGACAGGGAAAATCCTTTCCTCATGGAATTTCCTTTCCTTCCTTGGCCAGAGTGAGCACTGGCAAACCGAGTGGCCTCTTCTGCTGGAGATCAGCTGTTTTGCACTGAACAATAAACATTTCCAGTTAGCACAGTTATTGTTTGAATTTCTTCTGCTGTTTTGATGATGTTGTTCGTGGCATTTAATTATATCCCTGTGGAAACAAAGAGATAACATCCTCCTTTCTCCATAGATCTCCCTCTCATGCTAGGAACCAGCTTCCTAATTACCGAGTGAGGCTACTGCTAATGACAACATCATCAAAATGGAGAAATTCATTTCTCAAATGCATGGAAAAACACCATCTGCATGCATCTTTTAAGTGAGACATTAAAAGCCTGACTCCGTCTGTTCTGTGGACGTTAAAAATGTGTAAAAATGAGGGTTTTCCCTGGTGTCTTTGGCCAAAATCCCTCTTTTACCCACAATTGCTCAGTCTGTTCTGCTCAAATTATTCATCATTCTAATTTTTCTTTCTTTAATTTCATGTCATTACTTCTCATCACATTCCTTCTCAGCCATTAACCCTTTCCAGCACGGATGATGATGAAACCCATGTAATTACGATTGAGCCACGATGGGGATGCTCAGTTCTTTGTTTGCTATTTTTGCTGGTTTTCTCTGTTCTGATCACATTCTGATAACATGTTTTTGGTATCAGGACGCTCAGAGCTTAATGAAACAGTTTCTGTCTTGTCACACAGGGAGAGGGACTCTCCCTTCTCCCTCCTATCTCCAGCTAGCCTGGAGGTGTCCCCATCCCTTTCACTGCCATACCACACCAGCTCTAATTGAGAGGTAAAGTCATGTCTCATTCAGTGTCACCTCTGCATCACCTCCAGTCCCTTTCAAGGCAGCATCTTGGGCTTTCCCTTCATCTGAGCTTTTGCTACCTGAACTGTTTTCCCCTTTGTCTACATTCTTATGTTTTCAGTTAAATCCTTGATCTGTTTTATCTCTGTATATTCTCCCCAAGGCCTTTATTATTAGTCATTTTCTCTGGGAATCACTCGTATGTTTTTTTCTCTCACTAGTATTTCCATTTCTCACAAAGTGGTATAATCTGCAAATTGCATTAATAAATTTATAAGTCTGGTCCTAATTGCCTGTGCATCTGCCTTTATTCCCTGCTGATTATTTGTGTTATTGCCTAGTGCTTTAGTAAGCATTCAGCCCATATAAACATATCTCACTGAAGACAACTTGGGGGTGGGTGCTTTGTTGGATATTTAGATTCCATAGCCACTGAATACATTTGAAATATTGATGGTTTCCAAATCACCAGAAGTGGCACAACTTCCAGATGCTCACAGCTGGGCTCTGTGTCTTGGTATGAAAGCTCTGAGCAGGATAAGCAACAGCAAGAAGGTGTTGGTGGCATTCATGGCAAGCCTGGCTTCCCCAGGTGAGCTGCAGGTGTACTGGGATCTGCAAGTTCAACTTGCATCTCAGATTCACATCGTGCTGAAAAGTCCCTCAGACTTGCCAACAACATCAAAAACCAGAATTGAGAACCCTCAGCCCACTGGTGCTCACTGCTCTCTGATACAACTGAGGAGTAGCTTTCTTCAAAGAAAAGAAATGGAAATTTCATTTCAATGTCATGTTTTTACATTGAGAGATAAGGGACAAAGAGCAAAAGAGAATATTATCATTTCCGTTCAGTTCAAAGACAGATCAGTAAAAGGTCACTCAGAAAAAAAAAGGAAAAAATATATTAAATTGATTAGATGTAAGCCTGTCCTTTCATCTAAATAATATTTAATGCTATTACAGAACCCGGGGTCATTGGAGGAACTTATGTCTAACCAAAATCCACGTTGTCTATAGATTCTCACAACATGCTTGGGTAAAAGTTGTGGTAACATTTCTTCCACCCATCAAAAGAAACCACTTCAGAACCAGAAAAGATCTTGCACTGGGAAACCTTTCTGAGACAGCAGTGCCAGCTGCCTTCCCACGGCTTTGTGTCAGGGAGCTGGGGACAGAAGCTGCAGCTTCTCCTGCAGCAGTGGCTCTCAGAAAACACCCTCCTGAAGACACCAGCCTCTCTGATGTAAAATCTCATGCAGCAGCTGTGCTCTCAAACAGGAGAACTCTCTCTCCAGACACCAGTAATTTGTAAGGTCTTCAGCCTTCAACCTCTTGCTGCTATGTGGGAGCCACAGACACAGTCATAGCAGACAACTGGTGTCACCAGGCTACAAGAAGTGCACGGCACAGACATTTCCTTCTGGTTTTTCTTAGCTAACTGCCAGCTGTGATGGGATGTTGGGGGTTTTTAAGGGACTCTGAAAAAGTTTTCAGAACTTCTTTCCTTCCTGCAACCCTATGAGAAACAGTTAATTAAAAGGGGGAAATGGAAATGAATATAATGTTTGCTTTCACATTAAGTCACTCTTTCTCTCCTTAACACGTATCTGAAGTTAAAATGTTCTATGCATCTGTCTGATTTTTTGACATCACAGAATGTCAGAGGTTGGAAGGGATCTAGAAGATCATCTAGTCCAACCCCCCTGATCTGCATCCTCCTAGCTCCATGAGATTGCTCCTGCTCAAACAAGAGAGGGCCTGAGAAGGTGCAGATGGAAGTGTGGGTGGGAGGAATTCTCCAGCATCACCACAGGCAGGCTGAACCCACATCCCCGTTGCTCCTCACTGGAAAGCAAGCCTACAAACCAACAGGAAAACTCTAATTTGTGTGGTTTGTGTCAATATGAGAGCTAAGTAACATTAATAACTGATATTATTACTCTGAATTCTAACTTCACCCCAGTTTTTGCCTTTCTGGCAATGTTCTTGCATGACCTCTTACAATCTCCCCGTGACTGAACTTTGCCGTACACACAGCATGGTAATTGGCAGGAACATATCTGATTGCAAAGGAATGAGATAAGAAGAGCAGGTAATAGATTTTCTTACTAGCAGGCTTTAGAAGTGGCTAGTGGGAGTTGCCATTTCCCTTTGTTATCTGCTATAGAAGGAAAAAAAAAGAAAATAAAAGATAAAAAGTCTCTGAAGGTCCAAGCTGGATTTGCAGACTAAAATAAAATAGAGAAGGTCTTGATGGCATTCAGTGACTTTTGGTTGGTTCAGAATGAGGATATCTATTCCACACACAAAAAAAAGCAGCATGTTCTCATTTTGGGCTGCCTCAACCAATTTGAGTAAATCAGGCTAAAGCAGTGAGGTAACTTGGGAGTTAAACTGGAATGAGAGCTAACAGGGAGCCTGAGGCTGAAGCCACTCTGTCCAAATTAAAATCCACACTGCAAGAACAGCACTGCTGCTCTACCCTGTGGTTGGAACACACCTCCTGTTGAATTTGGGATTAAAAACAGAGATATACCTACTGCAGGCAGCCCTTTGTCCCGGGTAGAAATGTACTCAAGACTTCATCTGCTACTATAATCAAGTATTTGCTTCTGATTTTCCATTTGAAAGTCTGACTTTCAGCTGTCTTCTTCATCTTCCTTCTGGAAATACTACATTGGCCTATTGCATTAAAGAGATTAATTATTCATTAATGAATGCCAAGTACATTGTGCATGTATAAGGTGGTTTCTGGTTGCCTAGAAGCTGCAAAGCCTTCTGTGGTGCCAGGGCAGGGCCAGGATGGGGCCCAGCTCCCTCCTGCCTCAGCTGAGTGCTCAGTGGTCTCTGCATCTCCAAACAAGCAGGTCATGTTCCCACCCAGTGAAAACAGACTCTGGGACACCTCCAGCCCATCTTCAGTTTTTTCCAGCAAGTGGTCAACACAATCTCTCCAAAAAGAAAAGGTGTTTTTGCATGGCTAGATATGGCTGTTTAGAATGCTGACATCTGGGGTAAGAGACTCTGTCAATATCATCAATCTTCATAGACTGAATCTCACTCCTGTAGTAGCCACCTATATTTGGTCAGATAATCACTGTTGGCCATGTTACCCACATTGCCCTGACCAGCAGAGCTGGGTAATTAGCTCAGATGCAGCCATCTACATTAGAGATTAATATTATTTTTTTGTTTTTGACCTTGAACTGCCATAGGACTTTTTTTCTTTATTTTTCAAAGAAGATTAACTAAAATACACTCTCCCTACTGCATTTCTGGCTCAGCATTACACTCCTTTGGCCATTCAAGCCAGTGAATAGGAAAGATTACACAGGAGCTCAGCAATTTACTCTAATGCCAAGGCTAAATGCCCCTCCAGCCCAAAGGAAACCAAAGCTTTCAGAAAGAAAGCCCATGAAGAGAACATGAAATGCCAAACTGAAAAGTTTTTTCAACTGAAAGAAAGCACAGTTCTATTCCATCCCAAATTATACTCTTTTTTTGGATTTCTTTTGTGCTGCAAAGCTTCTTACAACAATCTGCAGTGCCTGTCTTCACTTGTTGAAGCTAAAATCTACCTTCATGCTCAGCAGAACAGGCAAGGAGATGCTCCTACAGCCTAAAGACATAAAGTCAATAACAACAGAAGAAAGAATAGGAAAGAAACCAATCTGTTGGCAAATAATAATATATAAAAAAAATAATAATAATATATATACATAATAACAGGAATAATGCACTGGCAGATAGCATGGAAATTACAATCTAGAATTTGGATTGGCTGATTTTACCAAATATTTCAAGGGTGTCAAAGTTTTTTATTACTTTTTTTTTTTACTGTACATCATTCTTAGCAGGAGGGGCAATCGTTTACAAACGTTTTGTGGAGTATCTATCACCCGGGAGCAATTAAAATGAGGTTTTTAACTGCTGGTCCCAGTGAATGATAAAGATGAGATAATGATAGCTCAAAAGGTGAATTTTGCACCCCTGGTTGCACAAGAGCTCAGCAGAGCACGCCAGGAGCAGCCCCTGCACAAAGCTCATCCCTCCCACCCATGGCTGGCTGCTCTGGGTCAGTCTATTGCACATGTGATGGGCCATTAATTGAGTGACTCGTTAATTGCACAGCTCTGCTCAGCAAGGTTCCTTACAGAGCCTGAGTCACTTCATGTATCTGAAAGCCAGATTCACTATTTTGTTTTTATTTTCACTGGGTGACTTGATGAAACCACAGCGTTCCCCTTCAACTTTAAAATGTTGTTCTTAACTTGCATTAAATGCTCCTCTGCAGTATTACCCCAGAGTATTCCAGTTTAGATTATTATTCTGGGAGAAACTATTGTGGATGATATTTTTATCACCAGATCCAGTTGAACTGTCTGGGTCATTTGTTTCTCTTAAAGCATTCTTATGCAGTTTGACATTTTGAAGAAGATGAAGAAATGCACATGATGAGTGAGGCAAGCCCATTGAAAATGGAGCCTTTAATCCACTGGAGAAATGGTTACATTTAAATCAAAATTAATGGATCTGGGATCACTTCAAACCTGTTTGAAAACTGTTTGGACTAATACCAGGCAGAGAGGATTAGCCGAAAATAAAATAGATTAGACTGAAATTTAGTTCCCAGAATTTAGCAGAACAAAAAGTATGAATAATGTTTTATTCAAGGTAGGGTTAGAATTGACTCAAGTGTTTTTCTTTTTGATTTGCACTGTCTGAAAAGGAATGGTTACACATTACAAAAATAATTTCTGGAGCAATAGCTTTATAAGTTCCAAATGTTGCCAGTGTCATCAACAGTGACATTTGTAAGCTGCTGAAGGAAAACCTCAAGAACAGAAAGCTCCCAATTTCTCAGACTAATCTTATTCAGACAGATCCAAAGCCAGAGCCAAATTCAGAATTATATCCTCAGCAAATTCAGGCCACTGTTTCTCAATAGCTACTGCCTCCCTAATTAGGACTCTTTCAAATGAGGCAGAAGCCAGGAATGAGTCTCCATTAAATGGCTCAGACTACTAATATGTTCAGAGTTATAAATGTGTGCTGTATAACTGCTTTATTCTTATTACCAATACGTTGAAAATAAGCAAATTGTTATTTTAAATAACTTACAATCTCATCCACCTCTTGTCAGCTTCTGAGCTGATAAAAGAGAGGGAAAGAAGGGGGGCAGGAGAGGAGAGGGGGAGAGAGAGACTATTCCCTTTGATTTGGAGGAAAAAGCTGTGAGGGGGATCTTTCACTGAAGAGCTAAAGCAGGAGGGACTCTCACTTCAGCAGAGTCAGAGGTTTGGGTGAGGGGTTTCCCATCTACTGCTGACAGCAGAAGCCACAGGAGGAGTCACTTTCCTCTGAAACTGGAAAAGGAGCAGAGAGAGAAAGAAACTGCACTGCATTCACATCAACCCTCCCCATTCCATGGCTGAGGATAGCCTGGAAGAAACCACCCACCCCCACAAGGCCACTTGCATCTCCACCTAAAAGCTGCTCCACACACAGGGAACTACAGTGAATATTGCTTTCAAAGCAGGAATCTGAGCAATGCTGCATTAAAAATAATAATAAAACATCCCCACGAATGATGCAGACCTGAGAAAATGCTCTGGAGACATTCCAGCCCCCCCTGGATCTGTTCCTGGGTGACTTGGTCTAGGTGCCCCTGCTCTGGCAGGGGGGTTGCACTAGATGAGCTTCTAGCTCCCTTCCAACCCCTCACACTCTGGGATTTGATTTTACTTTTAGTTTTCTATATAACTTCATTAAAAAAATTTACTTCTTCACTACCAAAAGGTTGAATTTATTTCTGTTGGTTTTCATTTTTTTAGGCTAAAACTATTCACTAGGGCAACTCGGTTATTTTTAGGCAATTCAACACTTGATTTTCAGTAGCTGAAAGGTCTTTTCCTAATAAAATACTTTGCCCAAATGCTAATCCCCTGCAATTGAATGCTGCTGATTGCTGAACTGGTCATTTGCACTGTGAACTAGCAACGTGATTAAATACATTAATATACATTAATATACTGCTAAATACATTAATATCCATTACAGAAACTCCGACATCATTCCCACTCCAAGTCCCAAAGGCCTGAGATGTCATATGGAGGCACTGAAGTGATGCACCATTTAGAAAGAGAATTTCACCTCAGCAGTACCTGTCTTGTTGCAGTACCACTCTGACAGTCAATCTCCCACAGCAAGATGGAAAATGCAGGAATGATACCACAATTTGCTCTTCCATTTGGGCTTCAAAAAGCCCATTTTTAAATTATTCTGACACCATATTGGTGCGACAAGGAGCTGCATTAACTTCTACATCACCACTAAACTGGAAGAGCTGAGGGGACCATGCTACCTTGAAATAATAACTGGGCATTTATCATTCTCCTTTCCTGGTGATTTCTATTAGTATGATGAATTATATATATTTTTAAAAAAATAAAAATTATTGAAAATAATAATAAAAAGGAAGACATTTCATGCATCCCTTTGTTGTTTTATATCTTGGAAAAAATCTAATTCCTTAAGGTCCCTGACTTCACCCCCCAGCATCTGTTAAACTCATTGCTTATGATACTGCCTTCACATGAAAAAACATTCCACCTTCATGGGTTTAGCTCCTCTGAAGGCCAGCCACGATGTCACAGAGGCTGTGGAGGCAGCAAGGAGCAGGGACAAGGATGACTGTGGGATCAGGTCCAACGAGGCTACACACTCCATCTAGAGCACTGCTGAGCCTCAGCTCAATCCAAAATGCCATTCCTGTTACAGCACTTCAAACTGGTACATTTATTGTCTGTGAGGCTAAAAAAAATACAGACAAGTCAGGCATTTATTTTGTTGTATTTTAGATGGCTTGCCTGCTTTTATTTGGATAATTTTCATCGTGTATATGGAGCTAACCAGTACATCATATATGAAAACAGAGTATGGATTTATGGATTTTTGAATGGAAGGTCCAAAAATTTCCCTTGGCCTTCACACATAAATACGGGAAAGGGAAATAAATCCTATTGTGCTTTTAACTGCCCCGAGCACAACAGATAACCAGTTAACTTCTAATTACAGAACCTTGCTAAGGAAAAAGATCATCCTCTGAGAGTCAAAAATTAATTATGCCCCAGCCAATGAGTGTTCTCAGCACTGCTGAGGCAGAGACTTGCATTACCCACGCAGATGTGCTGACCAAGATGGGACCTGGAGTGTACTTAACGTTCTTTATTCTTCCAATTAATTCACTAACCTGAGGGGGGATTAGACAAATAAATGATATTTGGCCTTCTTCACTATTTCCATGAATGAAATTCCAGCAACCAAGTGATTATCATCTTAAAAATTTCTGTGGAGAGGATGCTGTGCTTGGCACATCCAGTTGTGAAATGTAATGCAATGTTGCACGGAGCAGCCAACTGCTGCTGCAGCACCACCATTAAACAGTCTCCCCTCTGAAAGGTGTCAATACAACAGACTCCTGCCACAGCTGCACTGGCTGATCAGAAGGAACCAATGGGTTTGGTGGTTTGTTTATTTTTATCTTTTCTCTAAATCTGTTTTCCCCCAGAGGGGCCAATTCTCCAGTGATTGACACCACTGTAATTTAACTGACTCCAGCATTTCCAGTCCCCTGGTACACAAATGAGAGCAGAATCCAATCAATGGAGGGGGTAGGGGTTTCCACAAACAACATCTCTTTTCCTTACCATATGGAAATTACATGCAGCAAATTCCTTTCTCCCAGACTCTAAAAAATCTTAATCTGCTTCCAATGTATTTTTGCATCTTGATCAGAAAGCTGTCCAGTTTACTAAAGGAAAGGAGGTCAATCAAGCCCTTTTTTGGTGTCCTAGAACAGAATCCTAAACATTAAAAAAATACATTCAAGGAGAAATAAATTTGATAGATGAGCAAATTGACACTCTTCCTTTCATTGCTTTTAGCTGTTCTGAAAGTTGATTTCCACTTAGAGCTGTGCTGTCTGATTTACAATGTTTATATCTCACTCTATTTCTTGGTTGTGAGAATGACAACAGAAAGGTGGGGAATACTCTGAAAAGTTGCTATTGTTGTGTAAGGAAAAATGAAAAGTGAGCATATCTTCATATGAAACACACTTGGGGTGTTTTCTTGGGGTCAGCCAAAAAAAGTGATCTACAAGGAGCTTTCAGCAAATCTTGTTATGGTACCATGATGCTGTTTTTCCTTTGGGGTTGGGCTACATCAAGCCACATTTTCCAAAGATTATCTTTCTGGCATTGCAAGAATTGAATTTTCAAAAGTATTCCTCAAACCATGTGTTATGCCTCTGGCTGCTGAACTTTCCAGACACAGCATTAAAACTGCCCTTCAGAATCCTGCATGTAGCCCTGGGCCCTTTAGCTGTTTGCTTGCTTTTTTTCCCCCCCTTGCTCAGTATTCCATCTACTTTTACACTTGGGGAGTGCAAGTCTGGGGAGCCTTGTCATCACATCTGTATTGTGCAAATAAAGAGGTTACCTGGAGGAACAGAAACAGACTTATTTGTTGATACCCTGCGAGTTATTCACAAAATCTGGCTGAAAATTGGGCACCACAACACTCTTGACTCTACTCACAGCTGCAGCTCTATTTCTTTCAAGGATAAAAACCAAAGTTCAAAGAAGAGCTGACTGAGCTGATGATCCCTTTCCTGCAGTAAGACATGGTTTTCATACTCAGTTCTTTGGTGTCATTTAAGGACATCTGTTGAGATTGTCCCTCAGAAGTCTCGATTAATTTCTGAGAAAATAAATGTGTTCAATCATTACACACAACTGAAACTGGCTCCAAAGTCACCAGCAAAAGAACTCAGGACTCTGCAAACTGATTTCTTGTGAAGAAACCTGTGTGTCCCACCACAGTTACAGACTGCTGGAAAAAATGGGACTGAACTTGTCACCCAACAGGGGTTGTCTCAAAAGTTACTCAGCACCCGTACAGTGGAGCACCCAGTGCAGAGAGCAAACAGCAATTTCTGAACTTCACATCATTCATTTTAGTAGTCTTGGATTCCCCTTACATTTCCTCGTGGCCACTCACCTCCTGAACTCAAGCATTTCATCAGAAAAAAAGAACACTACATGCATTTGGAAATCCTGTGAAAAAATGCTACAGTAAAACACCAAGAGGTCATTTTTGGAGGAAAATCTCCTGTCTCTTGAGCAAGGCAGGCACTGGGTTTCTGAGGTTGTCAAACAGTCTGCAAGGCCAACTCTCTGCAATTACTCTGGTAAAGGAGAAATGTTAAATAATCTAGGGATGAAAAGCTCAATATCCCATTATCAAACCCTTTAGCCAGCCAGTGCTCTATGACATAGGATTATCTTAAATTTATCAGCAAATAAATTCCTGTCTTTGCCTGCAAACACAGAAGATCATATATATTTAGAAGAGGGAAATCAGCTGCTAAGTCTCAAACATGACTGGCTTCATAGCAGTTTGTTAAGTGCCTGGAAATCTTTAGTTCTCTTTTAAAGCAAACCCCATTTGAATACACATTGCAGTTAAACTGCCTAACAAGATTTATGATCAAAGCAAACGTCAAATAATTGCTGGTGGTTTGTGCAGCAAAGTGCCTCACACAAATAAAGGCAACAATATCAATAGAAACTAATTTGATTCAGAACGTAAGGAAACAGACCTCACAGGGGAGGAAATAAAAAATGTATACATTCCTGTTATCAGTTCACTGTTATTTTTAAACCTCCACTGCAAAGTGACAGCACCAGCAGAAATGAGCTTTCCCCAGCACTGTGCTGTTCAGAAACCTGGGTAATAAGGATTTCAGATCCTGCTGGACATCTCCCCAGTCCTATAGATGAGTCCTTAGTAGAGATTTCCCAGGGAGGGGTGGGGTAGGGGGGCAAGGCAGAAACAACAGAACAGAAACTCACCTCTGGAAGTCAACATCTAAATGAAAATAAATTACAAACTTCATCTTGGGTGAAGTGGCAGCACAGATTCCTGCTATCATGATGACAAAGGCTGATCATTCAAGAAGGCAGGAACTGAACTGCCTTAGTCATGGCCCACCCATGCCTAGAACAGGACACTCAACATGACATTTAATGCCATTTGAGTTTTTTCCACTGCTCTAAACACACCAAGAAATGTCACAATAATGAAAGTAAGATTTGTTTTTTTAAAGTTCATGGTATTTTATGGCTCACTGTATTGAGTCTCAAAAGTCTCACAGCACAACACCCTTGTTTTTGAATTGGAGAGGTTTGATGGCTGGAGATTTTGTTGGATAAGGAATTGTTTGGAGGTTTAATTCAATTTATGCATTTCCTAACCTGCGAAAGACATCTTGGAGCAGCTCCAAGCCACATCCATCAATCCCTGAGAAGCCACTTCTGGACACCAGCTCCCTCCCCTCCACCATGCCTGAGTCATCTTGTAGCACAACTAACCAAAGGTTAACTACAACCTTACCTCATTGATGCTCAAATCTAAACTTGGAGCAGCTGAAAACCTGCCAGAGCACAGAATGGAGCCTGGTTAGCAGCACAGATGATCCTCCATCCACACAGGGAACACAGAAGATGGTGTCTCAGCTGGGGCATATCTGTAGCATTTCAGTGGGAGTTTACATGGTCTTATGGAGATGATGAGACATGTGTTGAAATAAATGACAGGAGCAAAAGGTAATTTACTGAAATGTTCTGA
Source organism: Ceyx cyanopectus (assembly GCA_013401355.1). NCBI lineage: Eukaryota > Metazoa > Chordata > Aves > Coraciiformes > Alcedinidae > Ceyx > Ceyx cyanopectus. The sequence continues at coordinate 19,965 of VYZU01082092.1, read as the reverse complement.
GCATTTCTGGAGTGATTCCACCAAAACCTGATGGGGAAACCTCACTTTCATCTGGCATCCATTATTTTGGTTCAGCATTTGAGTTGTTTTTCTTTAGTACCTCTTAGATGCACTATTTAGATGACAACAATCTGCAATGACAAAGATCTGTCTTTCACACAAGCCAGGGCAAGGTGAAGTGCTTCGTGGGTGAAGCATGCAGCTGAACACCAGCCTTAGCATAGAAGAAAGTTCTAGTGAATGAAAAATAATAGAACACTGCAGATTTTTAGGGTCTTCATTAGTCGGTCAATGAACAAACATAGGTGAGACTTGTTGTCCTGAAGACAGGCACAGGAATGACACATTGAAGGATGAGAATGTCACTCAGCCTTAAATCCACTAGTTCCTGCTCTGTGACTCTCACAAAAATTACTAAGCAGACCTCTACAAAAGCCAGAGAACCTCAGGAAGTGTTTGTAAATTGTTTGTAAAACTCAATTTAGTCACTGTGCTCCACAAGGAGGGCAAAGATCATTTCAGGAGCTGATCTAAGGTGGAGTGGATTCCTCAGAAAGAACATTCCCAACCTCATCACCTCATCATCATCCTCACACTTCTTTGACCCTGCCCTCACAGTAATGTATAGCATATGTGTTAAAAATACCACCAGAAATGTTACCACAAGTGCTTCTCTGCCCCACCCAAGGAGCAGATGAGTGTGTTACAGATGTTAGTCATATTCTTTCAAATGCTACTGGGAAGCTCTGACATACTATAGCAATGACTGTTGTGTATTCTAACTGAGAATCATAAAGCTAGACCCGTTTCAAAGCACATTTTCCCCAGAAAAGAGCTCTCTGCTGCTTATTTGTCATGTCTTATGTTGAGGGAGAAATAGTAAGACAGGTTCCCAAAGCAGTGGTAGGTTTATGGAGCACTAGGTAAGGTGGAAGAAGCAAGGTTCTTAAAGAAAGGCCAAGACCTGCATCACCCCTTAGGGATTTCTCTTCAGACACATGAATCACAAAGGGAAATAGATTTATTCACCGTGCTGCAAGCAGCAGCAGATCCATGTCTACTCCCCAGGTGCCCTTCTCCTCCAGAGAGAACACATTTCAGGTGAGAATATACAACAACTACGAGGGTTTTCACTTCCAGAGCACGAGAAGGGGTCCAGGTTTAAAGAGCAGACACAAATAAGACTAAGCTGAGGAACAGCACACAGCAATTATGCCATGCACAGACAGCTATCACTGCTGCATGCTGGGGAAAACTGACAGCAATACAGTTTTAGAGCTGCTAGGAATGAATTTGAGGAAAGTAATGATGAACTCTCCAGGTTTGGAAGAAGATGCTGATAGTGCTTTGAAGAGGGAGTGGGACCAGATAACCCCTAGAGATTGCTTCCAACATGAACAGTTCCATGATTCCACATGAAAAAATACAAAAGTGAATGTTACGTTTGTGGTGACAAGGGACAACCACAGATAAACCTGCACATTCCTTTTTGTTTATACAGGAGCTGATTTTCAGGTGTTTCTTACACTACTGTTGGTTTGGTTTAATTTAGCTTTTTACTTAAGGAGAACTTAAAATTTCCAAAATTTAAATAGCCTGGACATTTATTTGTTAGGGAAGAAACAGCCCTCGTGTGCACATGTCCGTGAGTTCACTTTCAGACAGTCCAAGCTGTTCCACCACCCTTGAATTCTACTTATTTCCATGGCTGGGTTTTTACAGTGACCTGTTCCAAAACACAGAGTAAGGTAACATAAAGTGACATCAGATTTTGTTTTCTTTCCATCATGACAGAAACCCCAGAGCAGCTCTGCAGAGCCCAGAGGCAGCAAGACAGTCTTTCCACCAGAAGCAGTGTCTCCTGCAAAGTTGGCTGCTGGTTAAAAGCTTTGTTAAGCTGACCTGTTGCACTGTGATGTGTTGCAGATTTGCTAGCACTTATGTGTAATTTTAGAAGCATCTAGTGATTTTAGGATATTGTGCTTTTTCTCTCCACTCAATACTCGTGGAAAAATGTGCCAGCAAAGTGTTGCTTTTTACATTGCCATAATGGAACTTCTTTTTTTATCACTGAGCTACTATGTCAAGGCAGGTGCTAAAGTCCTGTGAAAAAATGGCTGCAATAGCTTAAAAAAAAACCCCTGACATCCAAACTTGTAGTGGCAGCTTCTGGTGAACAGATAAGATTTCTCTTCATCTTTGCCTCCAAGGATCTTCTAGCCTTAATGGTAAAATATGGCCAAAGGTACTGCAATGGTCTGTAACTGGCATGGCTTAGATGATGGCATTTTCTGAGCTTTCTGCTCCAAACAACAATCCATCCTCTCCTCGAAAGGAGCTCAGCACAGCTGTGTTACATGCACATCCATTTCCCCTGTAAAAACATTATCAGTAATAACAGCCTCTTCTGGCTGTGGAGGACTGATTTAAGGCACAGTTCATTTCAGATTTTAGCCTTCATTTCCTCGCTTGTGTCTAGTAACAAATCTGTTTCCAAACAAAGCAGGCTGCAGTCCCAAAGGCATTAGTGAAAAAAAAACAGTTATCTATGCTTTCTAAGGCTTCATATAAGTAAACTCCAATTCTGCCTGGTGATTATTTTCCAGAGCCAGCAGCTATTGATCCACACCAGCACCAAGAGCCTCTGGAACACTGTGTGTCCAGGACTTGACTGCAGCATTCCAAACTAGACGTGTTCAGTGTAAGGGTTTTATCTCAAATCATCAGCAGCCCCAAATCTGTGTTTTTTATATATAACCAGCACTTGCCACAGATTTAAAAATCATCTGTACAGCAGCACCTACCTTATTTTGCAGATTTTTTTATGCTGTTAGTGAATCCATCAATAAATAAACACAGAAATAAGCCAAGATCTCTGTGTTTATGAACCAGCACACCAAGAGCTGTCTATATGAAATCTGTCAGCATATACATGCTCCTGAAGACTGATCAAAGAAAAACATTTGGGTCTGTGGGTTTTAAAGTACAGCAAAGTGTTGCAAACTGCTATCATGCTTAATGCAGAGTGTTACACAAGATGGCAATGCTTTGAGTCCCTTCACACTGCCATTTACACAGCTTTCCAGAGATGGGAATTTAACACCAGATGTAATTTAGGTGTTTCCTTCCATTGCAATATGCAGCAGAGCCCTTATGCATCTGGACAGGGGTTGGTTTGAAAGGCTTCCATTTCTTTGTGAAGATGGCTCTTGGTCACATCCCTCTGGAACGAAGTCTCTGGTTATTTGGCTTTCTGTGGTTTCTCTAAAGTACATTCATTGCTGCATTTTCCCTCTTCTGTGACACAGTCTTTATGTTTATTTGCCTTTTTGTTCCTTCCTAGCAGACTGCTGGGAGTTTTTATTCCCTGGTACAAGAAGGTGCTTTCACGTCCCCCAGGTATTTTCAGATTTGCTGTAATCAACCATGTAACTGGATACTTGGCTTTTTATCAGGTAACAGACACAGGTATTTCTTCAGGCAGAAATTCTATCTTCTTTTTGATCCTAGAACTGAGAATTGTTGTTTTTTCTAGTCTCTAGGTAGAGGTGTCCATGGCTGTGCCAGTCTGGAGTGTTTCAGAGGACCTAAAGCAGCAGCAGCAGCAGCTCCTAAGAGCAGCAAGACACCCTGCTGAGATGCAGTCTCTGCTTCAACCCAGCACCTGGGCATTCTGCAGAAGCCTATATCTACGTCCATGGATATATGCATATTAGCATGTGGTTTGCTTAATGTTCTGGTGACAGCTGTAATGCAGGAAGGTCCAAGTGTGAGGAATGAATCCTCCAGTGCATTAACTGAAGCCCTGTGGCCATTTGCAGTGGAACTCCTGGCATTCAGCTGCCTTGCTCCCAAGCCACCGAGGAACTGAAATGCTGGGACAACTATTTTTTGATCCAAAGAACGGAGACAGGCTTCATGTCACCCATCACCAGTGACATCTGCTGATCACTCAGCAGCACAATAACAGAAGGGAGACATGCAACTAAACATTCTGTGCAGTTGCCATCCCCATCCCCATCATCGCAAGCAAAGCTGTGCTTTCGTCTCGATTTAATTCCTCTTTGCTCTCATGGAAATTTATTCCAGAAGCAGCTCCAATGTATTTTCCACAAAATGACACCGTAAGACTGGCAGATTTCTCTCTGCTGGCACAGTGCCTAATAGAGATCTCTAGCCCTGCCATTAACATCTAGGAGAGCTCTGGAGAAGGAGGTCAGCGTTGCAGAGAGCCATTGGTTTATGATTACAGTTTTGTCTTGACCAGGATTTCCTATAAATCTGCTTTTTTTTTTCTCTTTGGGGGGGAGGCAACTCAACAGGAAAACTAAACAAGCACATGAGCTGTTTTTACACGCTTTTCTGAGATGAAATGATGCATTTTTGATCAACTCTTTCACTCTGTCTGAAGAGCACGTAACGCAGCTCAGGACACAGATGTGCCAAGCTTTCCACAGCTGGATTCTGCATTCAAAAAATCATGTTGGAGCACACTTCCTACACAAACAGCGTGGGGGGAGGAGCAGCTGGGGGTAAGATGATGCACCATGGTTGGTTGCTTTGTGCTGGCCATTTGATGCAGAGTCATTTGGCCTGCAGCAGAGGCCTGGGCTCCATTGTTATGAATGGTTCTGAAATGCTGATATGCCCCAGGAGGCCACCATGGAGTGCTGTAGTCAATAATGCATGCCTCAGCCCTGGCTGCACTTGCACACAGCCCCACTTCAGCCTTAGCCAAACTGAAAAGGCAGAAGGGTTTTCTATACATGAATGTATACAAGCAGAGGGGGTATATTTATTTCTGTTGTGTGTTGTTCTGTATATATTTATCACTTTGCTCTGTGCTCTTCACTGATACTGTGCAAGGTTGTTTTAACTCAGCTCTAAAAGCCAAGCTTGTTCTGTCTTTTCACTAGGTCTTTTCTCTCATGACAAAGCATATTGAACCCTCATCAAACATTTACTTAATTAGGGGGAACTGTGATGTGGAACAGTGGTTACCTCTGACTGGCAGCAGTGGGAATGGCCACTGCCATTTTTATCACTTTTTACAGATTATTGTCACCACAATAGCTTGGTGGTGGAACTTTTAACTGTGATGGCTGGAGTGATGGGGCTTCTCATCCTAAATCCTCTGTGCACAGGCCATTTGAAAATAAGAGAAAAAGTGTTGGAACTGGTCTTCAAACAGGTACACAGCTCGAAACAGCATTTTAAAAGAGAATGACTGATTTAGTCTTCATTTGCATTTCCATCCCCTCTGCCCCACGTTTCAAACACAGCCTCGAACTGCAGCACAGCCACCACTTCCAATTCCCCCAAAAGGACTAATTACTTCCCAAAGTGTGTTGAATTATTTAAACACACAGAGCTTCTTGCTATTGAATTCATCCACCGCCTCACAGAAATTTAAGAGCACAAATTGTGCAAATTAGCTGCCTTCAGTGCCTGTCCCTTTCCCTGCAGACTGTGGATGGATGAACTCCAGCACTGACGACTCCCCATCTCCAGCTCTTGCTGCTGAAGGCCTGGTGGTATCACACTAAACAACCTTGGCTTCTTTTTTCCTGGTTCAAACTGTTACTTCCCATCACATCCCAGCAAGTCAACATGACAAGATTTAAGCATTCACTTATCAGACAACATGTCAACAGCTTAAAGGCAGCATTTCTCTCCCCTTGCCCATCCAGTCTGAAGCAAGCTGTGGTAGGCTGGTGGTGGATCATGCCTATCTGCAGGAGCAATTGGAATGATCCACGGGTCAATACCCAGACATCACTCATTTGCAAAGGCAGTGGTTTTGTGCTGGGTTCTAGATCAGCTTTTTTTTTCTACCTTTGCACAGTAAGATTGTTATCAAGATGCAGCAGCAGCATCAACATAGTTAAGGATGTATCTAGAGCTTTTAATTTCAGACTGAAAGTCACTGTTGAGCTTTGTTAATATCTCAAGTGGAAGATGGACAGACCACATTTTGAAGGTAACACAGTGTCAGTGCTAATGTTAAGCCCTGTTCTTGTCTAGTGCTGTACCACTGAGTAAGGCAGTCTGTGTGCAGGAAAAATGTGAGAGAATACCCTCTCATAAAACCCTGAGTAGAGAATGAACACAGAAGAGAGCAGTGAAGTTTAGATGGGTGACTGGAACAGCTGAACCCCAGTCAGGATTACTCTCTTCCTAAATACAGAAATTCCTCTGCTTCTGCACTTAGGAGAAATAACAAAAGAACCCTTCACCTCTATTAATTTTGTTTATGACTCCACTGGGGAGCAATAACCCTGAACGAAATATCCATACGAGAAGGAAAACTTAAGTTTGGGTTTTTTTTTTTCCTGACTACATTGTCTGATTTAGGAGCAGGGAGCCAAGAGTTTGGTCGTCTCTCTTACACATATTTCCAAGTATGTGCATGTATATGCTTTATACTTCCAGGGAATTCCAGGAAAGTGTACATTTTGGACATGAGCCTGCAAGCAAACCCTAGTATTTTCTCTGTCCAAACTGCTGTCAGTGAAATTCCTGCAGACATGCTCTGACCTAATTTTAAATTCCTTTTTGTTTTCTCAGTCAAGACAGAGATGACTTTATAGCTGCTCAACTATTCACCCAGTGTCACAGATGGATTTGCAGACCAAGATAAATCTCCCAGAACAGGTCTGAGAGCATTCACCCAGCTTTCTGTGGAAAAAACCCAATCAGATGAGTTTCCCAGGCACTAAGCCATAACTTGGTACTCAGCCTGTGTAAGTTACACAAAGCCAACCATCTTCTTTTGTAATTCTCTTCCACAAACAGCTCACCCAGGCTGCCTTTGGGAAATGAATGGCAATCCCTTCCAAGGTGCCCTAGAGAGCTCACCCTCACACTTTCATCCATGGTCTTTATCTAATCTATACATAGATTATATATAATAAATATAATTTACCCCAACAAACAAGTTTGCACACTTTAAATAAGTGAACTGTTCCATCACTCATGTTATTAATAAGCTTCCATTTAAAAGAACCCAGTCCAGAGCAAACTCTGTCAAGACCTCATTTGAAGCATTTTGAAGCATGACTCACTGCAAGTGGGTTGGACTAGATGATCTTTAAAGGTCCCTTCCAACCTAAACCATTCTATGATTCAAAACTATTTGAAACCTTGTGGATAGTGTGGAAAAAAAAAAAATATCTAACTTGATTTACCACGAGGCAGCATGCAAATTGCAGTGCTGGTTCCCATCAACCCCTACTAATAAATGTTTGTTACTAAATGATAAATATAGACCCCCCCCACTGCATGCACATAAATGCTTACACGTATAGGGCTGTTGATTTTTCATTCTGAAGACTGAAAAATCAACAGTTAAAAAGAAGATAAATACAGAGAAAGGAGTTAGTCCAAATATATACATAATGTATTTGCTATGAGGGAAAAAAACCTTCCCAAATCAGTTTTGAAAGCCAAGTCTAAACAATATGAAAGCCTCCAGCAAAGGGGCATTCATCCAAAATCAATCAAATCAAAACAAACTCAGTTAAAAAAAAAAAGTAAGTTGAGTTTGTCTACCCGAAGATTATCTTATTGTGTGGTTCCTTAAAGAAAACTTACCATTAAATCCATCAAAGGAACACTTAGGATTCCATTGTGTTGCCCTGCTCCACAGATTTCCTCCTTACAACTTCTATGCCTTCTCACAACAAAATCTCCGAGGTACAAAGCAACCTCACAACTCAATTTCTGGATGAGTCACTTCAGACAGAAACAGTCGAAGTTAAAAACAAACAATCCAACACAGGGAAAAAGAAAAAAAAAAAGGTGTTAGGACTGAAAACTCTGCTGCTGCTGAAAGAGATTTTTTTTTTTCCAAAGCAATAAAAAGTCTCAGCTGAAATAAACTATTAATTCACAGAGCTACTTAATGCTCTCCAGCGTCAGCAGATTAATCACTCTCTGCACACTTCTTCTGAAGCCATTTCTCCCACTTTGAATGTCTTCCAAAAACAGATCCTTACTTGAGCTGCCTTGCAATAAACATTTCCCCTTCCAGCACGCATTTCCAACAGATTCCTAGGAATCATCACTGCTGTCACAGCTCTTGGTTGGTCTAATACATCTCCTCAGATTTTTTAATTGCTCCCTGATCTAGCAACTACCTTCATGTCAAAGGATAAACAGTAAATATTTCAGATCCCTGTCTCTATGTGCCAGCAGAACTCCACCCAAGCCATATTCATAGTTTTGCACACAACTTATGACTAAAATAAGCTAAATTTGCTGTCTACTTAATATTATATTATTATATAATTATTATATAATATTATATATTATTTAATATGTTATTACATAATATTATTATATAACATNTATATTTTTTCTAATATACATAAGAGAGACATGCACAAAAACAGAGCTTCAACAATCAAACCCAGCCAGCCAGCTGGCAAAATGATACTGATTCTGCCCATTTGTAAACATGGTTATGCTTTGATGAGGTGCTGTGGAATGGGGAGACAGTGTGTGTTTGTCAGGAGGAACCATATCAGAATAAATTAATTGCCTTAAGGCCAAAAATAGTGCTCTTCCTGCTCTATTCCCACTCATTTAGCTGGGCAGTGGAAAACAAATGAATACTTAGGTGAATTTGCAGTGGAATTAGAAAGCAAGGGGACTCCTTTCCCCATTGAAATCTTTACACTAAGAGTAAGGCTTACACACACCTTATAAAACTAAAATAAGCTCAAATTGCTTGACTCAGGAGGAAGCTTTTCCACATCAGATGATTCTCTGATCATTACTAAAAATATCTCAAGCAGCAGTCAAAACATTTCAAGGAATTCATAGAGTCCTAGAGCTGTCTGGGTTGAAAGGGACCTCTAGAAGGGACCACCCAGTCCAAGCCCCTGCTGAGAGCAGGGACATCTGCAGCTAGAGAGGGTGCTAGAGGAGGTTATAAAGCAGCCTCAAGTCCAGATTTTAAAGTCCAGATACACATTTCAGTGTTAATCTTCTGTCAGCAAAACCTACATTTTTGGGTGATGTTTAAAGAAAAGATAGTGTTCCTTTTTTTAATCTACTGACAGAATTATTAGAAAAAGAATGCTGTAGAAAAGAGGAATTTTATTGATTTATACTGTATGTAGCTCTAAAAAGTCCTGTATATATATCTGATTTGTGTTGGTAAATCTACACACTCATTGTTACCCATCTCTGATATACTGCTGCTTCCTGTGGGCAAATCCAATACTGCACAAAAGGGAGTAAACAAGAAGCATATTGTATAAGACAATGCATGACAACTAAATATATCAGATGAAAAAGGAAATTGAATTCTTATATTGTCAAAATCAACCCGGAGAATGTATCCACCCGATAGGGAAAAGCCCCCAAGTCAGCACATAGGAAAGGCAGTGCAGATGCTCCCTTCATCATCCTGCAGCAAAAATACAGCCAGAAAACTGCAGATACTCACCCATTCTGTTAATTACACCTTATAGGGCATGGTGGGAAATGCTTCCTTGCCTAATCTTGAAAGGATTTCAATGGTACGAGTTAAAAACTCCTTGCAAAACTATGGCCATGTATGAAGGTTGTGCCTTTCATTTATATCCAATAATTTCATTTATATCTGCATTTATATCTAATATAACATTTTTGAAACTCCATAAAACATTGACATTAAACAATGGTGGTGCCAGCATGGACACCTGTGAGATGCCATGAGAAAGCAACAGCCACTTGGACTTCAACTATCTCTCCCCATTTGGCCTGGCAGTATAACCAGTTTTCTACCAACTTTTTTGTACCCTTAGGCAGTTTATGTTCCACCAGTTAGTCTGGGAGGATAACCACGTCACAGACTTCATGTTTGTTCAGTGTATTTGGGTTTATTGTTGCTATTTTGTAAGAAATAAATTTGCACTGGCAGATTAATGATGGCTCAGATGTCTTTCCCCTTCCCTGAGTCAGAATAAAGCCTAACTGTGGCATAAACACCATGCTGCTTGTGTTGGATAATTCAGCAAAAATCTGATGGTGTGCTCATGCCTCACCCAGATTAATTTATATTTGCTGTCTAGTCTGACAGTGCACAGATCCAGGATTAATGCAGGCAGAGCTGGGATCTAAATTAACCAGCCTTATTCTGCCTCTCCAAGAAGCAACCTCATGAGTTACTGTAAATAAACAGGGGAGGCAACAGTTCAGACAGAGAAAAATGTCTGACCATGAACATGTAACATTTATTTAGCCATCCTTTTCCTTCTAATAAGATACTTTCGTTATTTTAATGGGAGAACAAGTAGGATGTGATAGGACAATTTGTGTAATTAAAGAAGTGATAAGAGGTCCACTGCAAAAAGAACATTTTCAGGTAAAATAATGATGTTAAAAGACATTAGAAAAAGACATACTTTTTTTCTAGTGAAAAAGGCAAGGCCAGAATAATGAGAAGTGAGGAACCATAAGTTTTCATATTATATATAAGTGCTATAATCATCAAGCTATCAGCTCCTCATCCTGCAAAACAGACACAACCATCTCCTGAACACCAGAGCATCTCCAGGAAAGGGAGCACTGTCTTCTGATTGCATCACTGCACAAAACATCATTCACAACTGGTGAAGTTTGATTCTTTGGTGATTATTTGAATGTGAAGCCCTGGGAACTGTGCTGGAAATACCTGCTCTGCATGCCACTGGATCTCCATCTTTACAGCAACTGGGTTAAACTCCACATAGCAGATCTGTCTCTGATGGAACAGAACTTCTTTCAAACACTGCTGTTCCATAAAACTGAGCAGATCTGAGGTCATATTTCCTACACAGGTCTCCTTCTTTGCTTAAATTAATTTTTCTCTCCCCCAATAAACAGAAGGAGAGTTTGCAGCATAATTTAGATGATGGCAGCAACACACAATTCTTATTTCTAATTTTTTGTTTTGTTTTTATTTCCAATACAGCACATTATTAATCATTTTTACATTTCTCATTTTCAATTTATTCTTGGGGCTCCATGGACACTATTTTTATCCAGCTTTACAGGCAATTTCCCTTTGTGTTTTGGGCTTAAAAATGAAAAAGGAGAAACAGAGAGAAAAATCTCTCATCTCTTAGTTAGCATGCCCAAGAGACTGAAGCTTCCCAGACTGCCAGTAGCACTAACATCCCAAAACTATTTCAGTTTTTACTAATAATTTATCATATTCTGCCTTAAGAGAATTCAAAAATTCACCAAGTCACNTATATATATCTGATTTGTGTTGGTAAATCTACACACTCATTGTTACCCATCTCTGATATACTGCTGCTTCCTGTGGGCAAATCCAATACTGCACAAAAGGGAGTAAACAAGAAGCATATTGTATAAGACAATGCATGACAACTAAATATATCAGATGAAAAAGGAAATTGAATTCTTATATTGTCAAAATCAACCCGGAGAATGTATCCACCCGATAGGGAAAAGCCCCCAAGTCAGCACATAGGAAAGGCAGTGCAGATGCTCCCTTCATCATCCTGCAGCAAAAATACAGCCAGAAAACTGCAGATACTCACCCATTCTGTTAATTACACCTTATAGGGCATGGTGGGAAATGCTTCCTTGCCTAATCTTGAAAGGATTTCAATGGTACGAGTTAAAAACTCCTTGCAAAACTATGGCCATGTATGAAGGTTGTGCCTTTCATTTATATCCAATAATTTCATTTATATCTGCATTTATATCTAATATAACATTTTTGAAACTCCATAAAACATTGACATTAAACAATGGTGGTGCCAGCATGGACACCTGTGAGATGCCATGAGAAAGCAACAGCCACTTGGACTTCAACTATCTCTCCCCATTTGGCCTGGCAGTATAACCAGTTTTCTACCAACTTTTTTGTACCTTTAGGCAGTTTATGTTCCACCAGTTAGTCTGGGAGGATAACCACGTCACAGACTTCATGTTTGTTCAGTGTATTTGGGTTTATTGTTGCTATTTTGTAAGAAATAAATTTGCACTGGCAGATTAATGATGGCTCAGATGTCTTTCCCCTTCCCTGAGTCAGAATAAAGCCTAACTGTGGCATAAACACCATGCTGCTTGTGTTGGATAATTCAGCAAAAATCTGATGGTGTGCTCATGCCTCACCCAGATTAATTTATATTTGCTGTCTAGTCTGACAGTGCACAGATCCAGGATTAATGCAGGCAGAGCTGGGATCTAAATTAACCAGCCTTATTCTGCCTCTCCAAGAAGCAACCTCATGAGTTACTGTAAATAAACAGGGGAGGCAACAGTTCAGACAGAGAAAAATGTCTGACCATGAACATGTAACATTTATTTAGCCATCCTTTTCCTTCTAATAAGATACTTTCGTTATTTTAATGGGAGAACAAGTAGGATGTGATAGGACAATTTGTGTAATTAAAGAAGTGATAAGAGGTCCACTGCAAAAAGAACATTTTCAGGTAAAATAATGATGTTAAAAGACATTAGAAAAAGACATACTTTTTTTCTAGTGAAAAAGGCAAGGCCAGAATAATGAGAAGTGAGGAACCATAAGTTTTCATATTATATATAAGTGCTATAATCATCAAGCTATCAGCTCCTCATCCTGCAAAACAGACACAACCATCTCCTGAACACCAGAGCATCTCCAGGAAAGGGAGCACTGTCTTCTGATTGCATCACTGCACAAAACATCATTCACAACTGGTGAAGTTTGATTCTTTGGTGATTATTTGAATGTGAAGCCCTGGGAACTGTGCTGGAAATACCTGCTCTGCATGCCACTGGATCTCCATCTTTACAGCAACTGGGTTAAACTCCACATAGCAGATCTGTCTCTGATGGAACAGAACTTCTTTCAAACACTGCTGTTCCATAAAACTGAGCAGATCTGAGGTCATATTTCCTACACAGGTCTCCTTCTTTGCTTAAATTAATTTTTCTCTCCCCCAATAAACAGAAGGAGAGTTTGCAGCATAATTTAGATGATGGCAGCAACACACAATTCTTATTTCTAATTTTTTGTTTTGTTTTTATTTCCAATACAGCACATTATTAATCATTTTTACATTTCTCATTTTCAATTTATTCTTGGGGCTCCATGGACACTATTTTTATCCAGCTTTACAGGCAATTTCCCTTTGTGTTTTGGGCTTAAAAATGAAAAAGGAGAAACAGAGAGAAAAATCTCTCATCTCTTAGTTAGCATGCCCAAGAGACTGAAGCTTCCCAGACTGCCAGTAGCACTAACATCCCAAAACTATTTCAGTTTTTACTAATAATTTATCATATTCTGCCTTAAGAGAATTCAAAAATTCACCAAGTCACAGTTCAGTGAGCTTGTTCCCAAAGTTTCTGGGCAGATAAAGTGCTTATCACAATTAGACTGCTATCGTGTTTTCTTTAAGAACCATGCAAAAAAAAGACACCAAAACCCCATTTTTTTCATAAAACTGAACTGGATAGCCCATTATAGACTAAGAGTAATTACAATATATTTCTGTGGCCATTTTCATGTGTGTTTTCCTAATACACACATTTGAACTATTTGCTTTGATCTGTTTTCATATCTTTATGCCAACCACCTACCCTTCAGGCAGTGAGGGAGTGCTTTGGAAGGACCACTGCTGAGGAGGAGCACACCACAGACCCTGTGACTTGCAATTGTGAGTCTGAATGTCACCACAATGAAAACTGTGATTCTGCCCCTCTGCTCTGCTCTGCTCACACCTCCCCTGGAGCCCTGCAGCCAGCTCTGGAGCCCTCAGCACAGCAGAGACATGGAGCTACTGGAGCAGGGCCAGAGGAGGCCACAGAGATGCTCAGGGGCTGGAACAGCTCTGCTGTGGGGACAGGCTGAAGGAGCTGGGGTTGTTCAGCCTGGAGAAGAGAAGGCTCTGGGGAGACCTTAGAGCACCTGCCAGGGCCTGAAGGGGCTGCAGGAAGGCTGCAGAGGGGCTGTTTCCAAGGGCCTGCAGTGAAAGGACGAGGGGGAATGGGTTGAAATGAGAGCAGAGGAGATTGAGACTGGATCTCAGGAAGAAGTTGTTTCCCTTGAGGGTGGTGGCTCAGTGGCACAGGCTCCCCAGGGAGGTGGTTGGGGCCCCATCCCTGGAGCTATTGCAGGGGAGGTTGGCCAAGGCTCTGAGCAGCCTGGGCTAGTTGAGGGTGTCCCTGCTCCCTGCAGGGGGCTGCACTAGATGCCCTTTGGAGGCCCCTTCCAGCCCTAAACATTCTAGGATTCTCTGAGTCTATCTTCCACCCCCTGTGCACACTTCTCCCTTCCTCTCCCAGGCTGGTTTGTTTTGGCATCAGGTCTGCAGACAGAGCTGGCTCTGTGGCAGGGATGACCTCATGCACACAGCACACAGCTGCAGAGCCAAGCTGTGCACCCCGTGCTCCAAACAACACAGAGCTGGGGAATTTATTTGTTCACACAGCAGCAGTAAATCAGCGTTTCACACTTCCAAGTTGTGCAGGGGTTTGTGCTTGGTGGGAAATGCCTAAGTATGAGGTTTGTATTTCACCGTTAGGAATGAGAAATAAAACGCATAATCCATCTAACAAAGATGTGTTAGAAAGGGCTTAGAGAAACCTAGAAAATCCTGGAATATAAACAGCTCTGCCTGGAGAGTCGGATACTCCTCACAGTGGATTATGGACCAGACCCACACATCACAGTTAAAGGGCCAGATTTCAGTTCACATAAATAAATGATTTAACTAAAATGACTAAATAAGCCATCGTATATTAAAAGCCTTCTGAGGCTGGCTCTTTGCTCTCTCTATCTGCTACTATAAACCTATCACTAAATCACCTCCAGGAGACATCTGCACACCCGCCTGCTTCTCATCGTGGCCTTGGGGGAACCACCAAGCTCCTGGGCCTCCCTCCACCCTGCACAGAGCCCAGCACCCCGTGGCAACCACCCTGGGACAGCAGCCCCTGCCCCAGCAACACAGCAATAAGTTTTTTCCACCAAGTTTTCTCTGGTCTGTCAGTTGATGTATAGAGAGAAGGTACCTTAGTGAGCTGGAGGTTGACAGACAACTGGCAAGTCTTGAAAATTAGTGTGGAAGAAGAGTGGGGTAGCTGTGGAAGTGACACAGTGCACAGGGAAGGATCTGTGATGCAGAGGAGTCAGACACAGACCTACAAATATGATATTTTTAGCTGATGGCAAGTCTGAAAAATCCACTGGGGGAGGAGAAGGG
The DNA here is from genome assembly GCA_013401355.1 of Ceyx cyanopectus. NCBI lineage: Eukaryota > Metazoa > Chordata > Aves > Coraciiformes > Alcedinidae > Ceyx > Ceyx cyanopectus. Next base: position 4,774 of record VYZU01082092.1, on the reverse strand, counting down.
AATGAGGACAGAAAAAGCAGTTGTCACTGAACTGAAAATCCTGTCAGTGTTGCACACATCATTTCAATTTGGAGCTTTTTTTTTTAAATGAAAGCAGAATTCTAGGCAGGAAATTCATTTGAAATAAAAAATTGAAAGTTTCACTTTTTAAGTCGAGGCAAAATATTCAGAATATTTTGGCATGTGTTGATTTTTTTCAACATGAAATTCAACAAAGTCTCGCAAGTCCGTAGACTGTTTTCATGCCGCTGAATCTGCATCCTTCCGTGGAACACGTTTCCATTTTAAATATTTATCAAACCTCACCAGCAAGAGAGATGTTTTGTCATGACAGGAATTACAGTAGAAAATGTTTAGTATTCTTAGAGTCCACCCTTCACAGCATGCTTTACATCATATGGTTTTTTCTTCTGATTTACACCACGACAGTACCATGTGTCTTCAGCATAACAAAATTCAAAATAAAGATTACTTGCTGCATCTAACACAGCATTATATTAATTTTTTTGCATTCTAGATAAATCAAGAGGCCTTAAAATACTGTGGAGAGAGCATTTTTAGAGAAAAGGTTGGATTCCCCCTGGGAGATGCACACAACTCCAACTGCATCCCAATGGCAACACTGCATTTTTAAACAAAGGCAAACATTAACTCGTTTTATTTGAGCCACATACTTCCTAACTGTGAGTGCTGCTGCAGCAGCTAATGAATGTGTTGTCTGTTCACAATACCTAAAGCAGCCACGTGAATACACTTACATTGCACTGGAAGTGCAATGGATTTTTCCAGCTTCACCTGCTCCACATAAACACTGTTCCCTGCAGGAGAGCAGAAAATCAGGGATGTGATGCAGCGAACGGCCTTTGATCTTGCTGCTCATGAGAACTGAGGGCAAGAAAAAACCCTCACAGTCAAAAATAACATCCTCACTCATCCTGGGATTACCTAGAAGGCCGGCAAAGTGCTCTGCACAAAAGAATCCCAGGCTGCCCTTTGACTCTCTGAAACAGGCTGCTGTGGCTTGGCAGCACAGGGCATGGGTGCTCGCCCCCTCCACACCCTGCCCCAGGCCAGCAGCAGCAGACACTCCTGCCCAGCCTTGCACTGACACCCTCCAAATTAGCAGTGCATCATTACTGATGCCACTGTGACCTCTGCAACCCCCACCTGCACCTCACTGCACATCCTCCAGCCCTCAACACAGCAAGGGGAAAGATGGATAGGCACAGAGGAGGGAAACCTGACTCTAAGGACAAATCTTTCATGAGCACAAATAAATACATGAACACAGAGTCACAGAGTGTCAGGGGTTGGGAGGGAGCTAGAAGATCATCTAGTGCAACCCCCCTGCCAGAGCAGGGGCACCCAGACCAAGTCCCCCAGGAACAGATCCAGGGGGGGCTGGAATGTCTCCAGAGCAGGAGACTCCACAACCTCCCTGGGCAGCCCCTGCCAGGCTCTGCCACCCTCACTGGCAACAACTTTGTCCTTGTGTTTCCCCTCCTAATGTCAAGAAGCAGGCTGAAGAAAGATCTTGCAACTGTTCTGGTCTCCTCCTGAGTGCCAACAAAAGCAGCAAGAAGCCAGCAGGTTGATACCCCTCTACACATACACGTGCACATCCCCTGTGCACACACATGCCTTTATTCACAAGTATTTCCAAGGTTTTTCCCCAGCAAAGAGGGACAAAAGGAGAACAGTCATAGGTTGTTTGGAGTTGTTGCTCTACTGCTACCTGTGCCCACGTTGAACCTAAGTAGTGTATGAGCTGTTGATGTTTTGTGGAATATCAGGTAACTGCCCTGTGCCTTCTCTCAAAACCATCATGCTGCATGACTATGGGGAAAAAATCCCCTTTCTGTCAACTTCATCTCATGAGCACTAAGCATAAAGAAGGAAAAAAAAAAAGCATTATTCAAAATACTGCCTCTTTACAAACATAACAAATCCTCTGTGGAGTAAAATTACCAAATGGGTTGATTCTTTCAGAGGGCCATTATGCATACAGAAATGTAAAAAATGTGTGTGTGTGCTTTTTTCTGCATTCCAAAGCTGCTGACTGTTCGTGTGTGTGTGTGTGTGTGCAAATAAAGCTTTCACATTCATAATCAGCCACCTCCTCTTCCTCCCCTCCCCTCCTGCTTTATTCTTTTCATACTGCCTCCATCCTTTGTTAGTAGCTGTAATCACACAAGGAGATCTGCCTGAGAAATTTCAGGAGAATCCAAATAAAAAAAAAAACCCTAATTATTTTCTTCACATTTTCATGAAAGCATAAGAGTCCAGGCTCTTTTTTTTTTTTTTCCCTATGACTGAACACAAATTCATGCTTCTGAGAAATACACCTTTACCATTTTGGGGCAAAGGAAAGGCTTTTCTGCAGCAATGTGAAATGGACAGTGACATTACAAAGAACAGGCTGCAAAAACTTCCAAAAGAGAGTATAGAGATGAAACTCTTCTTTTTTTATCTCAGAAAGATCTGAGTAATGAACAATTGGAACACAGAAAACAGTCAATGTCAACTATTTTTAAATATGCGTATCTGTTTAAACTCACATGTTTGTTTTGGGTTTGTTTGGGCTTTTTTGGTTTGTTATTTTTCCCTGAGGAAAAGTGATTTCAGAATGGAAAGAGTTCCTAGTTCACCCCATTGGCAGCTGCTGGAGTTCACTGCAGGAGGGCTTGACTGTTTTTTCTCCTCATCTGTTCACCCTCTATCCACTAACACTATATTGTACCACCTAATACTACACTGTATGTACAGAAACCAACTCAGATCATTTCTACAGGTCTTGATTCAGGTCAGAGAAGAAGAAAGATATACTTCTTTTCACATAAAAAACAATTTTCCCACGTTTGGTGAAGGAAAACAGAAATGGGAAACAGAAAAATGAAAGGGGAAGGGAGAAAGGAAGAACAAATGGAAGAAAGAGAAAATGAGTTTATTTTTTTGACTCAGTGATTCTTCACATTGACTTTAAGAATGATAGAAGGCAAAGCTACCTTATCAAATAAAAGCATCTTCATCAAGGTTTTGCAATGTCAACTCAAAATAGTGTTGCATTCCTCAGCACCCATAGTAATCTGTGTTCATAAGCTGTTTTTCAGGAGATAGATATGTAACTTCAGCCCAGCTCAAGGCTCCACAGACTGCAAGTATGTCATTGTTCTGTAGTTACCCATCAAAGTCAATGCTGAATCAACATTTTTTAGGCTAACTTGATCTGTTTTCACAGGCTGGCTAATAAACCTTGAGTTAAACTTAAGCATCCCAAGACCTAGAAAATTCTCTATGACAAACCTTTTAAATGTAATCAATACACTAATTAGAAGTAATTCAGTTTGATCTGAAACAAAGACTAAAACAAAGAATAAGAAGGCATTTTTAAACAGAAGAAAAATAGAGCATTTTTTCTCCCCCATCATACAAAACTATTTAGATGCATGAATTCCAAATGTATGAGGAATTCTAGAAACTATGGTTTGAGCAAAAATAAGCAGCATTCAATGTTCAGAACCATGACTGTATTACATACTAATCAAATTAAAAAAAAATTCTAGATGTCACTGACCTGGACAAGTCATTAAACTCATTACTAACAGTGGCACACAACGGAAATAGGTTTGTAACATTTTCCTGCTAGGATAATGTGTTTGTGTTTATTATTATAACAGCTTGTCATCATTATCTGTTAGGCATTTTTATCTGTGTATTTTCCAAACTGCTTTATAATGTAGAAAAATCAAAAAGAAGCCTCTCCCTTGTGATGCTTTCATAACTACTGCAAGATTTATACATTTACCTTAAAGTGCAGCAGATGGGCTGCCAGCAGGAAACCATGCAATTGTCAGGAAGACAGTGAGAAAAGGAGAAAACACCAAAATTGCAAGGGTTCCTATAAATAGCCTGTGTTTGATCTACTACACTACTCCTCTGTCATCCTTGCCAGTGCTTATTCTCCTGGAAAAGTGTATTCTTATCCTATGAGGAAAGTGTAAGAGCCCTCGGGGCTTCCCTGATGATGAATAAGGGACCTGCAGCAATGCCCTGACTGTGATGTGCACCAGTTTTCATTACAGTGCAGTAACGTTAGCTGAGATGCAGCATGATGATCATAGTAAATTATAAACACGGTCATCCCACTGTAATATGGGTTTTATTTACTATTTTTCCATCTTTATATAGATAGGAAAATGTATGACACAAATAGTTAGCATTTTTCCCACAGTGTCTTCTAAGACTTAAGATCAGCTTTTGAGAACCAAATTTATTCTCTTGACACAACACAGATAATTTAGTTAACCACTTCTTCTGTGGAAAACAACACCATTTTTTAAACCATTCATGCCTATACTATAAAAGAGAAGTTGTTATTCTTACCAAGCATAAAAGCAGGGTATGGAGAACACCATTCATTAAGAAAAGCCCAGATGTATAGGGAGACCATATAAGGCAATAGTAGCTGACAGATGAATGGGTAAAAAAACCAAACATGAGACAGAGCTGATGGGAGGAATTTACAGAAAGAACAGGCTACTTCTTAGAAGATTATATTCACCGGTGGAGACAGAGAATTTATTTTTAATTACCAGAAATGTAAGGGGATTTTTTAATTTCTTTTTAATGAATGGTTTGCATATTTGATACTGTGATAGCAAGACATTTTTGTGCAGAGTACAAATGTTTTAACCCATTTTTGGAGGCCTGCTGTCTCCACCAGCAATACTAGAGACTTCTATATAGTATCATAAACGGTCTCTTCTCTCCCAGC
>VYZU01082090.1:0-27532 GCA_013401355.1 Ceyx cyanopectus | reverse complement strand
TCTGTGATTCTGTGATTAGTGCAACTTTTAGGTGCTTGCTGGGGGTAAGATGAGTTAGTCCTGTGGGGATGAAAAATTTCAGAAGCATTTCTCATGGTTTCTTCATGAAGAACATGCATGTTGGCATACAACTCCAGGTGTGCACATGGCAGGTGTCTGCTTTGCTGACACTCCCAAGTGTGTTTACAGCTACTGTGCTGCCCCGGAACAACTCACATCTGGTTTCCACTCTATACCATATTGGTGTGGTATAGAAGGTGGAGTGTTTTTGTGGTGTTGGTTGGTTTTTTTTGTTGCTGTTGTTGTTTTTTCTTTTGTTTTGTTTATTTGTTTTTAAACTGCGAGGTATTCCAGCCTGAGAAGTAGCCAGCCTGACAATCAGACTTTGATGGTACTTTCCAGCTCTCCCTACTTTCCCAAGATTCTGGCATAATATCAAAAATACCGAACCCTGTATCCTAGGCCTGCTGTAGGAACTCTCTCATCCTTTCATCTTATCAGATTATTATTACTTTGGGGGTTGAAAAATGCTTGTGTTTAACTTCAAGTAGGCAAGTTTCTGTACATTCCATCTGTTCATTGTCAAAAGTACTTTAGCCTTACCTTGTGGCTCCTGTGTGTTACCCTAACAGATATTGTGCTGGTGTGGATTCTTTGAAGCTCTTCAGTCTTGGTCATCAGCAGCAGTATTACAGTCCCTTTCTTTTGTCACTATCTTATTGCTGCTGAAAAATTAAGATGCTGGACAATGGCTGAAAATCCAGTTGCGTTTGGATCCCCTGATGAGGGTCTGTCTTCAATTCTGTGACATAAAAAGGAGTCATTGCAATCTTGCAGTAAACTGAGCTGCCATGGATTGCACTGTGATCATCTTGACAGAGGAGCATAGTCCATTTTCTCAGTACAGTCACAAACTCCTTTTGTAAAGGCCAGAAAGCAGAAGGTAGCTTGTTTTTAAATTGAGACACACAGGACAATGAGGCAACCAATGAATAAAATTCTGGTTTGTTCATTTGAGACCTTCTGTCCTCATAACAAAAACTTCCTTTTGTTCCTTTAAAATGAATCTGAAATAAAAGATGGAAATGATCTTTTATCTCAAAATTGCAAAGGGGCTTTGAATGCTTGCACTGAAGTCCCTGTAGTGTCTTTATGTTTCCAGGCTGTAAAGGCAGCTCTCCAGTCTCCTATAATCTAAGTCCTGGAAAAAAAAATAAAGCCTTCTTCTCCCCATCCAATGAAGTGTTCAAACCCATTGAGGGAGTTAGGTCTACAATTTAATCAGTACACTGTTAATCCTGATAGGGCTGGCTGTAAGTTTTAACCTTTAGATGAAGCCAAACTGGTCAAAATATTTTGAACGACTACCCTGCCCCCTTCCTATTTCAGTCAGAAAATGTCTTCCAAAGGGTTTAGGTCTGTAGTTTGTAGAGTAGAATACTTAGTACTCTGTAGAGTAGAATACTTAGGCTTAAACTTACCCTGAAGTTCAACCTAGAAATCATCATCAGACTTCAAAGATTCACTTACCCCAGACGAGCAAAGAGGCCAGTGGGTTGGAGTATGGGCTGTACCTGCAGCCAATGCCTTGGGCTTTTGATGTCAATAGTTTTTTTATTTTTATTTAACACAGATATTTTGTTTTCAGCTTACTCTACTGGTGGAGGCAATGTGATTTAGATGAACTGTCCTGTTGGGTTGCTGATGTCTGTTTGGTCTGGACAGGAGCACGTGGACCAAATCCACCATGGGTCTGGGGTAATGTTTTTGCCACTTCATAATATAGAGAAGTTACTTTTAGACACTTTTGTTTTCCTATCTGAAGGTCTGCTGTGGGCCTGCTCTCACCACAGCAGTGAGGTGGTTCCCCTGCTTACCTGTTCCTTTAGTCATGCTCTGAACAGAATCTTCTCTTAACAGTGTTCTCCTAAAGGACATGGAGCTTTCACGCCTCTCTACAGCACAGTCAGAGATTTCTCTAGGCTTTAGATCCATGACCTTCAGAGAACTAATGCTGGCTCCATGACAACACCAAGTGTTTAGTCTCAGAGGAGCTGGTCTTAGCAACATATCAGCCTGAGAAGACAGCAGCAGCATTGCAGCAGGAGAAACCACCCAGGTGTACAACCCACTCCAGTCCTACACCTGCCCAGCGGTCTCTGCCAGCAGCCTGTGTATGCTGCAGAGGTCAGAGCTCCCACCTGGGTGCCTTTCTGAGTGTGTGCCCATGGAAAGCCTACAAACAAGCCCCCCAGCTTCTACAGAGGTGCCCTAAGTCTCAGTGTGCAGTTCCTCAAGTGTGAATGAAACCACTTCCATTTTGGCAACCACCTCTCTGGTCCCTTCCTTCCTACCATCTGTAAACTGGACTTGGAGCATCTCTCTGCTGAGGAAAGGCTGAGAGCCCTGCTGCTGCTGCATCCTCAAAGGCAGCACCCTAGTCCCCCTGCTGCTGAGCAGCTGCCCTGTCTCTACTGTGGTGCTGCTGTCATGCTGTGCTGAGAGCAGCAATGCCTGCTAACGTATGGCTTGGTGTTAAGCAAGCTGCAGCTTGCTGGATTGGAGCAGAATATATGGCTTGTTTTTGCTTTCTTTTTCTTTTTTTTTTTTTTCTTTTCAAATTCTCTTGCATGCTGCAGGTGTGAAGACCTGTTGGCCAAGACTGCCATGTGCCATTTTTTCATACTGGTTTTCTTTTTTTGAAGAAAGGTGACAGAAAACCCATGTAAAGAATGGGGTTTTCATAAAGCTAAAACTGAATTCTGGTAAACTTTTGGAAGTTTTAAATACATAGATTTGCAACATCAAAGTTCTGCAAGCCTGGATAAGATCTATTGTCAGGTCTCTACCTCCTCTCCCATGACACACAGGCAAAGCCTCATAGACCAAATATCACTGACACTGTATCCTTGCTTAACTTTGCATAGGCATGTTTTTAAAGATATGGTTCAGACTGTAATGAGAATTTACAGTATGTCTCAGAATAGGATAATTCTGTTTTAATTATTGAAGTTAGTTCTTCGTTACTGAATGCTCACAGAGAAGTGCAAAAGAGATGTGATTTTCATGCTGTTAGAATTAAAGGGAATAATCCCTTGCATGATCACATTTCAATTAATAGCGAGGGAGATCATTTATTTATTTTTAAAAATTCAGAAGACTGAAATACCCTAAATGACTCAATGGCATCCTGTGCAGAATTAATATGTGGGACAATATGAACAGATGTCCATGGTTTAATTTTTTGTGTATGTGCTTTTCCATTCATCTTGTTTTTCCCTTTCCTTTTTGTGCATTAATTATATGACTTCTTTTTGTAGTCAAAAAGATCTGGCACTAAATTACTTCAACAGCAAAGTAATAAATTCCACTTAAGCTCCTGAGCAGTACTGGGCAGCTTGTAGAAACTAGGAATATTTTTTGTTCATTACCTTCAGAATATGAAAGGAACAGTTTCTGCAAGTAGTGCTTTTACCAAGGTGTTCTCCTTTTCTGCAGATTAAGCACTGGGGGTTCCCACGGGAAGAGCAATGCTGTCTGAACATCCTGCTGCTAGGAACAAAATACAGATTGGAAAGTACAAATTTCCGTTGAAGGATTTATTTGTTAACCATTATTTATTTTCAATCTTTTAATTAGATCATCTTCAGGTGTTAGTAGTTTTTCAGTTGCTCATAAGAACAATACTGACCTAGATATGTGATCTAAACTGTGGTTGCTATAGACACACAGCAATATTGAACATACTGGAAGTAGGGAAGATGGGAGAGTTTTTTCTCTTCCTGTAAATGCCAACTGTGTGAATTGTTAACAATGTGAAAGATCAGTCTGTGTGTCTGGTACTTTCATTACTTCTAAGTGTTCCTGCATGGCAATTACTTTATTTGATTTACTGATGCTTTACGTTTTGGGTCCTGTATTTTGAGTAGCAGAGGAAATAAATCTGTTGGTAGTGAAGTGCCAAGTTGATTTATTTTGTTACCTTCATCTCAAGAGCTACTTCAAATGAGCTGTGTGTTACTGCAAAGGTATCCAGCTGTAGCTGGTGGTTTCTGGGATCAGAAGAGTGAGCTCCTGCAGGCTGGGAAGGACTCTAGACAATGTCCTTGATGCTTGTGGTGACAATGTTGTTGACCTGAGTAGCTCTAAAGCCTCCAAGCTAAAGCTCACTTGAGAGTTTTGGTGTTTGCACCAGGGCAGACCCAAGCAGGGAACTATCAGATGATTATGGTGCAAGGGTGAGATAAACTTCATTGGTGTGTGGCTTTATGATGAAGTCGCTGCCCTTTGTGTGATACAGAGCTTATCCCAAGCTAATTGGCTTTAATTTAAACAGTGAAGGATTTACCTGCCATCCTCTGCCATATGCCTTCTCTCTTATACTGGTATAATGCAATGCCTGGTCGTATTCCTTGGTAACTAGGGCCCTGTTCAAGCAAAACATCTGTAAAGCCATCAGGGCTGCATTAAGGATCTTGCATTTGGTGAATCTGATCTAACAGCAGAACTGAGCTTGAGGTTTAGAGCAAGAAATCTGAAATTGAAGATGACTTATTGATTTCCTGTTGTTTTCTCAGTCAGGTTAATTTTCATATGTTCCAGAAATCTCCCTCAGGGCTGATTTCCATTTCGATCAGAGTACCTACAGGAGTTGGGTAACATTGTGGTGTCTCTGCAATAGACAGGGATAAGGGAAATCTGGCCATGTCCCAGTACACCCCAAGCTGCTGGCATGGTAAAGAAGTGGTGTGCAAAATTAGCTTTGTACCATCCAGAGAATTTTCCTGGGGCTTAGTCTACCAGAATAATAGCCCATCTTAATGAGGGAATATGATATAAGTGAGTGTAGCATGGCATTGGATCTGACAAACCCTGGCTTGAACAGCTTCCTTGGTTTTTAAATTTTAAAAGGGTTAATTATACTCTGAGGATCTGTAGCAACAACATAATTCACAGTACCAGCCCTAAACGTTCAAACAGAGGGGGTTTTTTTTCATTGTGCTTAAGACATCTGAGTTTCAAAGGATTTTAAGTACCAAACTCCCTTTGAAAATCCTGAAGTTATATGACAGAATTTTAGCTAGACTTTTTTTTGAATGATAAATTTAATCATGGCTTAGGATGCTAACAGTAAGATCCATCTTCTGTTACTCATAACCCCATAGTATGAGATTTCATGCATTGCATTGATTTTTCATTTATGTCTTGAAAAGTTTACCAGTTTCAGCTACCAGTATCTGGGATGATTTGCATTAGAGGTTGACATCAGTCAGAAGATGGATACGATATGTGCAATAATTTTGATTAGTAGGCTGCACAGGGCTTTGATTAAAGGTTTAGACTGGAGGGATGCACAAGAATTTAATGTCTAACTCCAAACATGGTGTTATTTTTCTTTTTATTTGAAAGGCATGGAGATAATTGTAGGAATATTCCATCACACATACATACACACATATATAGAGATGTTTGGACAGGATGATCCCAAGGGTCTTTTCCAACCTGAATGGTTCTGTGATTCTGTATAAAATCTCTCTTATTTTCTTGATGTTAAGTTAACATCAAGCTGGAAAACAGATAATTTCATTTATAGTTATTCTGGAATTTACTTAGTTTTCAAAGGCATTTGGAGTGCCTAAGAATAATACCAGTGTATTGGGTCTGCCTGAGCTGGGGTTAGTTTTCCCCACAGCAGCTCTCCCAGTGTTGTATTTGCACTGGGAGCTGGGAAGGTGCTGGGCAGGGCTTGTGCAGCACCAGGGATGGTTTCCAACAGTCCCTCTGCAGTGGCATGGGGGGGACAAGATCTTGGGAGTGGACACACTGGAACAGCTGACCCAGAGTGGCCAAAGGGCTGTTCCAGACCATATGATGTCAGCTGAACTGTGAAAGCCTGGAAAAGGAGGAGGGGGGCCATTGGCTTGTCCTCCAGAGCAGCTGCTGCATGTTTGGAGCCCAGCTTCTTGAGAAGCAGAGTATAAATCTTGCTATTCTTTTACTTCCTCATGCAGCATTCCTTTGCTTTTCATTCAACTGCCTTTGTCTTAACCCATGAGCTTTATCTTGCTTTCTTCTCCCTGGTCCAGCTGAGAGGAGGAGGAGGAGGGAGTGACAGAGCTGCTGATTGGGCACCTGGTGTCCAGCCAAGGTCAAACCACCAGAACTGGAAAAGCAGCAAAACGTGGTTAGTACTTTCACCCTGCAGACATGTAGGTAGGTAGGTGCTGAATAACTTGCCTACGAATATGCCTTTTAAAAAGTAAGACCAAACACTTGAGGTTCTGAAGCTGCACTGCATTTGGGCAGCTCCCACTGGCCACCACCAAAACTACTGGCTAGAGGCTCTTAAACTGTTTTCAGAAATGGTTAAAAATCCCAAGTTCTTCAGGCAGTTTTTATGCAGTGGTGTTGTAACTAATTGTGTCCTCTGTTGCTGAGATAAGCAGTAATTTTTCTTTCCTGTTTTCTGTGTGATATACTGGTACAGTCCTCACATAGTCTCTATCACTGCAGGAATAGCAAATACTTAGAAATTATTTTTTTTTAACTCCAAGAGTAACTGAAGCATTTAATGGTAATCTATGCACTTGTTAAATTTAAAAGTATAAATAATTAATCTGGGGAGAAAACACCATTTATCAAAGTTTCCCTTCCCTACTTACAAAACCACATTTTTCTCAGGAGAATACAACTCTGTTGGCAAGAGGCACACTAGGTACTAAACTCACTGATGAAGACAGTCCCTGTTCTGCATGTTCATCTGTAGTGGAAGCAGATGAAATTATTAAATTAAATCATTAATTTTGACTTCATTCTCAGATTCCTTACCTTGGTCATATAAGAAATGTATCAGGAATTATTCCAGAAATTGTTTAATCATCAAGGTCTCTTTGTGACATATAAAAAAACCTTTATTTGAGACCTTAAATTTCAGGATAAGGCTGTGGCAGAGTAATCCTCTTCTTCCTTATTTATTTTTTTTTCTTTCCCAGCTCTGTCTGCAGTCCCCCCAAAGATGTTATTGGAATATATTTCACAATCTATGATCATACCCCTCCAACAGTGTAAAGAAAAGGGCTGATTAAAGGCAGCAACTCTCCACAACCAGGTATGTTTTCTCACAGCCTTTGTAAGCAAGAGGGAGTTATTTTGCAATTAGCAAGGTTGTAATAATTTACAGTAAGATAGTTTCACTGATCTAATTTCCCTGATGATCACTCTGACCATGCACTAGGCAGTTTTTCCCACTTTCAAAGGAGAATAAAATCCTTTGCATGACAATGCTCTCAGGGCTCAGGTGCACAGTTAAGATAACCTGTTTTAACATACTTTTTTTTTTTTTGTCACTTAACTCAGTTGTATAATGAAAACTAGATGACCAGTCTCTTCTGGTAGTTAATGGAAAAAAATTCCTTTACTGGGTATTTTAGGGGGGCATAATTATTGAATCTTTAAAGCTTAAGGAAATAATATTCTGGTGGTTTAAGGAAAAGGTTATAGTTATCCTTCTGAAAAAAAAAATGCAATTGTGAAAGGAAGCCAAGTATGTGTACACACAAAATGGAGTTTGACTGCAAGATCTAATTTATTTTCAGATACCAAGATGATACTCTGCCATCTTGCTGCTTATGGTATCTCTGTATTGCACCACATGCTGCTGCTGCACTTTTAAGTACCACAGTCTGTTGGGAAAGCCTCTACTTTTGGCATGCTTGTTGTGTTCAAGCCGTGGGAGAAAAATCAGTCCTTGCACTGACCAGATGAAATTGTTGTTAGCTGCTAATTGTTAAAGTTGTGAAGCTTTTGAAGGTTGTAAGATGAGATACGACTTGTCTGTTTTGTAGCATCATGTAAGTAGTTGTGAGGAATAGTTGCTTTATATTCCATTTAATATACATATATTTATTAGAAATATTCCATATACAGGAAAAAAAAAAAAAAAAGAAACAAGATGCCCTGGACAAATTATTTGTTTAATTATACTTAAGTAATTAATGTGCTGTCTGGGCCAAATCTTTAGCTAGATTGTCAATCCCTCTCTATTTCAGTTAGTGAAATTCTGCATCCCTCAATAATTACATCCCAGCGCTTGCATTTGAAGCACAGTCTAGACAAAACTGATGCATGCAACTAAAAGTCATTGCTGACAGTCATTTATCTTCCATTAGTATTTAGATATTAGCATTTTCAAGATGAAAGAACTTTTACTGTGTAATGGTAACACAGACACCTATTTGAGTCTTTATATTGTGTATTTGTGTTTACTTTTCTTATCTACCTGAATTCACAAAGGTTGTTCAGAGGGATGATGTTCTGGTGCTCAGTGCACTGCTTCTTCCACACACAGCAGGCACCAGGTGACAGAAAGGGAATGTGCCATTTTGAAAGAAATGGCAGAATCACCTGCAGGAAGTTAATATTGAATAGGTAGGTCATCAGATCCTTCCTAATAGACACAGAGCCCTTCCCAGTGAGAGAAGGCTTCAGGAAGATCTAAGTGCAAACAGTCTTGCTGGAGCTTAATCATTCAGCAGGTCAAAGACGATTAAAGCAGCTGCTGAATATAAAGAGGAAAATAATCTCCCTTCTCCATGCAACATCTGCTCCTTTTTTTCGTTTTGTTTGGTTTGGTTGCATGTTCTTTTTTTTTCCAGAGGTGGATACTCTGCTGCTTCTCACGGCTGATAAAATTCACATCAATTGAAAAACACTACTATTTTTTCTAAAGTATGTGTTTTATAAAATCGAAGTTATGTGTGAGTGACATGCTGAGAATGAATTTGAGTATGTATTTATCTAGAGGCTCAAACTTTAAAATTCCTGTTAAAAAAGTTGCAAAGGCGAATGAGGGGGATCAACAACAAAGCAGGTGGACAAGGAAAAGACCAGATAATAGCATTTCAAAAGAAAAATGCTTGATGAACTAAGCTCACTGAATTAGCTGTAGTGAAAAGTCCATCCAATAGTGGTGTTGCCTTTTCTTCAGTACTTATTTGTGGATAAGTACTTTTTTTTTTTTTTCCCCCTCACTTTTTGCAGGACTGTGTAGAAATGTAGAAACTGCATCTTTTCCAATGGCCAAGTGGATTGAAATTGCTAAATTGCTTTGTTGGTCATGACCCAACATAAGGCTTGGGAATGTGCTTTTAAGAAAATCTGCCTCTTGTGAATTCACAGATCAATTTATTGAACTTTTAGAAGGTAGTTCATCTAACACTATTACTTCTGCTTTGGTCACCAAAGTGCTTCATAAATCCCAAGTTTCAGTTTCCCTTATCTCTGCATCTCTATTCCAGTTTGGGGATACCAGGGCCTTCCAAGGGTGTTTAAGTCAGCACAGTTTTCAGTTGTCTTCAGAAAAAAAAAGCTGCTTTTGTGGAGCCATCCCTGCACCTCTGGTTGTGATGCTCATACCCTATCAGGAGCAGGCATCTCTGAGCTTCCCCAGGAATGCTGGCTTCGTGCAGCAAGTGGGTGAGTTGGTATTTTTTATTTGACCTCCTTATCACTCAAAGGACTTTGCTGTTGCTTGAATTTGCCTCTCCCTGCAGCCTGAGAAACTTGTCCTTAACAGCCAGACATACACCCCCACAACCATATATATTAATATTCATAATGCCTCCCAAGTAACACACTATGCCTAACAGAATGAGAACATTTCATTTCCATTGACAGAGCTAATAATCTCCAGAGTAATGGAGATACTTGTCCCCCAGGGCTTTAGCTTTGTCTTTCCTCATCTTCCTGAATCCTGTTCACAGCTTCACAGCCCACATGCTCCCCCACGACATCCTACTTGACAAGGTGGAGAGATATGGATTTGATGGGTGGACTGTTCAGTGGATAAGGAATTGGCTGGATGGTCGCATTCAGAGGGTGGTGGTCAATGGCTCGATGTCCAGATGGAGAACAGTGACAAGTGGTGTCCCTCGGGTCTGTACTGGGACCTGTACTATTTAATATCTTCATTAGTTATATTGATAATGGGACTGAGAGCACCATCAGCAAGTTCACAGACGACATCAAACTGAGTGGTGCCACGGAAAGGCTAGAGGGATGGGATGTCATCCAGAGGAACCTGGATAGACTGGAGAGGTGGGCCCAGGTGAACCTCATGAGGTTCAACAAGACTAAATGCAGAGTCCTTCACCTGGGTCGGAACAACCCTCACTATCCATCCAGGCTGGGGGATGAGGGGCTGGAAAGCAGCTCTGCAGAAAAGGACTTGGGGGTGTTGGTGGATGAGAAGCTGGACATGAGTCAGCAGTGTGCACTTGCAGCCAAGAAGGTCAATTGTATCCTGGGCTGCTTCAAGAGAAGTGTGGCCAGCAGATTGAGAGAAGTGATTCTGCCCCTCTGCTCTGCTCTGGTGAGACCTCACCTGGAGTATTGCATACAGTTCTGGAGCCCTCAACACAGGAAAGATGTGGACCTGATGGAGCAGGTCCAGAGTAGGCCACAAAGATGATCAGGGGGCTGAAACACCTCTCCTATGAGGACAGGCTGAAGGAGCTGGGGTTGTTCAGCCTAGAGAACCTTAGGCGAGACCTTATAGCCACCTTCCAGTACCTGAAGGAGCTACAGGAAGGCTGGAAAGGGGTTGTTTACAAGGGCCTGTAGTGAAAGGACAAGGGGTAATGGGTTTAAATTGGAGAAGAGTAGATTTAGACTAGATACCAGGAAGAAGTTCTTTGCTTTGAGGGTGGCAGAACAATGGAATAGGCTTCCCAGGGAGGTGGTTGAGGCCCCATCCCTGGGGATATTCCAGATGAGGTTGGCCAAGGCTCTGAGCAGCCTGGTCTAGTTGAGGGTGTCCCTGCTCACTGCAGGGGGGCTGCACTAGATGACCTTTGGAGGCCCCTTCCAGCCTAACCATTCTATCATTCTATGGGAAGGTGCCCTGATACCCTGTGATGAGGCCATTCTGGGCAGGGAGGGGTTTGTCAATAGCTGGAGCTCCTGAAGGTACTATGGGCTGATCCTGTGCTCAGAGCAGAAGGGTTCAGCATGCATTTGGGAGCCTGGCTTGGCAATGTAGCATCCTGCAGCATTCCCAACCTGCTGCAAGCCCTCCTGCAGGCCACGGGACCCTGCTACAAGTCTCTGTGCAGAACGTGGGGAAAACATGTTTTTTGTTCATCAAACAGCAGCAATCCAATCACAAAATGGAAAGTGCTGCATTGACTTGGCCTAGTTTCTGAGGAGAAAGCAGAAGATGCAGCAAGAATCCATACATAAGAAATTCAAGATGATACAAAGCCAGCTCATGTGACTGTAAGCTCAGGTGACACAGCTGAAGATACACTTTGTTTATAAGCTAGTTCAATGGGCTCCAAACACATTTACCTCTTTTTGATCCCTTTTCCAATCTGAAGTGACACATTGGATGTGTTACGGGAGAGCTTTACACTCAAGATTTATGGAAGGTGCCAGAAGGATAATCCTAGGCCTTGGAGTCTGCTAATGTGAAGAAGGTGCAGGAGAAAGGCAGACTTTAGACAAAAAAAATAAATAAATTTGTAATTATGCATATATATAAACATCTCAGAGCAGGGCACATAGAACTTTGGGAACTACCCTACTAACAAAGTAAGAGTATGTTCACAACACATCCCCAGGAGTAACAGCATGCAAAAGTCATTCAGATCAAAATGATCTCTCAGTGCTACCTAGACAGATTAGAGTTGGAGACAAAACACTCAAAAATTACATTCAAATTGACAAAAATGCAAATGGAGGTGGAAGGGAGGTTGGAAAGTTCCATCCAAGGAACAAACATTGAAAAATATGTCAAAACCCCTCAGGGTGACAGTGGATAGCAAATTAGTTATAGATGGTGATATTCTGAACCCTTTGTAATCCTGTGACAATTGCTTGTGACAAATCAAATTTGTATAGAGGAAAACCAGACAGTTTTCCACTGGTCTGCAGGTACAGAAAAATACTATCAAGGGATGTAGAAGTTTGCAGCATTTACCAGATCTGGAAACACAGTATGTTTGGCTGTCCAAAAGAGTATTTTTAGAAAACAGGAAGGAAGAAAGGACTAATTTGTAAGTACAAACCATCTTCATTATTGCAAGTTCAGCTAAACTTGTTATTAAACTTTGTGGTAGTTTTATTTCAATTAAAATGGGATGGGAGTTTTTTTCTGAAGGTAAAAATGGATATGTCACTTGTGTTTTGACTGCTTATGCATTGCATTATCTGTATTTGAGTTGGATGATTATTTTAATTTAGACTACAGCATGTTCTTAGCTTTCATTGAGTCTCAGAAGCTGGTGATAGCAGCACAGAGGTACAATCAGAGAAATGCTTGCTTCAGAGATATTTTCTTTTAAACTTCATAGAGCTTTCCTCCAAGGTCTTAGCATCCTAGCGTACCTCAGCAAGAGTAGTTAAATGGTATTGTGGCTTTAAGGAGAAAAAACCCCAAATATTTCCAGGAACAGAAATGGGGCCAGAGATACTGTACTCATTAATTTGACCCTTGAGATGTGTTAAGATGCAGTGTAGGTTCTGTAGAAGCACCAGGAAAAGCTATGGAGTAGTTCCAATATATAACCCCTTTGCTTTCATTATTCTGTGTGGGTGTAAATAAGAGTGGTAGGCTGTCTCCCACTGAAAGAAAAAAATGTATGCTGGATTTCAAAATGAGCCTCATATGATGGAAATGACATTATTCAGGCTTCTAATATCAGGGCAGGGAAATATTCCAGAGGACTATCTTTCATCACAAGCTGTGGGTGGATGGACCACTGCTTGATTAATTTGCAAATAAAAGGGCAGAATTGTTCAGATTATGTTCTACATTATAAGGAAAAACTTGAGTGGTACTGAAATAAAGCAATACAAGTCAGGAGATACAGAGTTTTGTTATAATTGTAATAACAACAGA
Organism: Ceyx cyanopectus; assembly: GCA_013401355.1. Taxonomy (NCBI): domain Eukaryota; kingdom Metazoa; phylum Chordata; class Aves; order Coraciiformes; family Alcedinidae; genus Ceyx; species Ceyx cyanopectus. The sequence goes on along the minus strand of VYZU01082090.1, from coordinate 14,634 downwards.
GCAGGTCATTTGAGATGTTTGGATGTAGAAGTTCCATATTAAAAGTAACCCTGACTGCTGAGCTATGCTACTTTCTTCCAAGGAAGTCATTAAGCTTATAACACCATGATACCTGTTCACTCTTGCATCTGAGAAAACAGNCAGATCTGGAAACACAGTATGTTTGGCTGTCCAAAAGAGTATTTTTAGAAAACAGGAAGGAAGAAAGGACTAATTTGTAAGTACAAACCATCTTCATTATTGCAAGTTCAGCTAAACTTGTTATTAAACTTTGTGGTAGTTTTATTTCAATTAAAATGGGATGGGAGTTTTTTTCTGAAGGTAAAAATGGATATGTCACTTGTGTTTTGACTGCTTATGCATTGCATTATCTGTATTTGAGTTGGATGATTATTTTAATTTAGACTACAGCATGTTCTTAGCTTTCATTGAGTCTCAGAAGCTGGTGATAGCAGCACAGAGGTACAATCAGAGAAATGCTTGCTTCAGAGATATTTTCTTTTAAACTTCATAGAGCTTTCCTCCAAGGTCTTAGCATCCTAGCGTACCTCAGCAAGAGTAGTTAAATGGTATTGTGGCTTTAAGGAGAAAAAACCCCAAATATTTCCAGGAACAGAAATGGGGCCAGAGATACTGTACTCATTAATTTGACCCTTGAGATGTGTTAAGATGCAGTGTAGGTTCTGTAGAAGCACCAGGAAAAGCTATGGAGTAGTTCCAATATATAACCCCTTTGCTTTCATTATTCTGTGTGGGTGTAAATAAGAGTGGTAGGCTGTCTCCCACTGAAAGAAAAAAATGTATGCTGGATTTCAAAATGAGCCTCATATGATGGAAATGACATTATTCAGGCTTCTAATATCAGGGCAGGGAAATATTCCAGAGGACTATCTTTCATCACAAGCTGTGGGTGGATGGACCACTGCTTGATTAATTTGCAAATAAAAGGGCAGAATTGTTCAGATTATGTTCTACATTATAAGGAAAAACTTGAGTGGTACTGAAATAAAGCAATACAAGTCAGGAGATACAGAGTTTTGTTATAATTGTAATAACAACAGAGCAGGTCATTTGAGATGTTTGGATGTAGAAGTTCCATATTAAAAGTAACCCTGACTGCTGAGCTATGCTACTTTCTTCCAAGGAAGTCATTAAGCTTATAACACCATGATACCTGTTCACTCTTGCATCTGAGAAAACAGAAGCCTCAGCACTAGCAATTTGGAATGAGACCTTCATTTGACATGAAATTTGGCATATACACTCAGAGCTACCTATTTATAAAGCCCCCAGTTGAACATGCTTATTTTAAATGGGATGGAAGCTTTGGGTCAATGTGGATGCTCTTTTCTCTGCTGTAGTCCAGCGTCCAGACATCGATTTGGACAGGAGTCTTCCCCAGGTAAGGGACCTTTAAGGGGTAGTTGAGAGTGTGCACTCTCTTCTGAAGCTGGGGAACTGTTAAGATTATGGAGAGAAATGCTTTTTTTAAAGGAAAGGCCTGGACACTGACAACAGTGTGGTCTCTAGTTGTGGTAGGTGGTATTTTGGAGGACTGGAATATTTGATGATACCTAATAATCACTGACATACAGAAGCTTAGGTTAGCTGAGTTATGTTTATGAAGTTTACACTAATGTATAGAACACATACAAACGTGTGCACTATCACAGGAGCATGCACATCAGTGCTATAGAGTGCTTGAGTAGAAAGCTACTGCTTGGCTGTGAAATCAGGAGGCATCCATCTGTTTCAACAGCAATTGACTGAAACCATTATCGACCTCTTAACTGGTGATCTGATGCTTCCTGTGATTAATTCCTTTTGGCCAAGTATTAACTGCTATTCTGGTAGCACTGCTGTTGATTCAGCTCTTACATTTCATAGACAGCTGCAGATGCAACCATAGCTATTTTATTTTTCCTTTAATTTGCTATAGAAAATTGACAATTTAAAGTCTAAAGGACCAGCTGTAGAAATAGCCCAACTATTCCATAGGGTTTAGACTAATATTTCTTTCTATTCTCTTTCTCAGTTGTCTTTTATGGTTGATTTCCTACACTGGTCTCCTATGACCTATTGGGCACTCTTCTCTCTTTTTGATCTGAATGTCTATTTTGTTGTTTTAGAGCCATGAACACGAATATGTCCTGGCACAATGTAAATAGTCTGAGCTCTTGGGAAGGAGGAATGGCTGCAGGATGGGGATGGACTAGTGGGGCAACAGCTCTGTGAAGAGATCCCAGGGGCTGTGGTAGACAGCGAGTGGCCCAGCCTGCCTTGTTGGCAAGAAGTTTGAAAATTTAGGCTAAATGTGAAGTATGGAAATGTTGAAAATAGTTGTAACTGACTGTGGCCCATGAAGACTGTGCATGGGGTTTTCTTGACAAAAATCTGTCAAACCAGTCCTGCCTGGAGAAATGCTGACTATAAACTGTAAACACTGGTGCCTACACTGTGTTCCTGTTTAGGGATTACTTCTTATTTGGAATAGGTCATGGAGAAAAATATCACAGCTGCTTGCTTGGGAGCTTGCTGCTTTCAGAGATCAGGACTAAAACCCAACATTAAAAATACTTTTTAGTTCACCTTTTCCCTGTTTTTTTTTTTTTTTTTTTTTTTTCTTTTTCTTTATTCCTGCTTTTACCCCCCTTTTCTTTTCCCCCTTCTTTATTTTTTTTTTTCTTCTAAAGATTTTTTTTTTTCTTCTAGATTCTTTCCAGATCTAACTGGGCTGCTTAGCAATTATTAGAAATCTGCATTACTGTCTGTCTGAATTTTCTATTTCTATGTCTGGGTTTAGCGCTCTGTTTAAAATTGTGTCCTAGCTTTTCAACGACTGCACAGAGCCTGCAAAGAGAAACTGCTGCTGTAAGCCCTTTATAGAATGCTTTAAAGATTAAAAGAAAAAAAAAGAAAGTAAATTTTTCTATTTGTATATGTGGTAGTCATGTACACAAATTTTCAACCCATCTCTTCAATCAGAAAGGTTTTGTCTGTTTAGAAAGATTTAAAATTACCATTTTTCCTTCTATTAAAATTCTATTAGGTAACATTTCACATTGGCAAAATTTCACATTCTTATTATCTTGTTGTTTGTCAGCTGCCTCTCTCCAACCGTATTTTGTACTTCCTCAGGCTGATAGTGCAAAAGATGTGACCAAATCTGTTAACAGAAAATGTACAAATCTCATTTGCTTCTGTGAAATGTATTCACTGTCATAAATATCAACCAATATGTTTAATTCATACTGCAAGCTTTTACTCTGCTCATTTGAACTTTTTGATATACTGTCAATAAGACTGATGCTTGAATAATGAATTTTATCTGTTCTAAGCACTAGACTGATTTACTGCCTGCACAGTGGGTTTTGAAACATGTCATGTCATTCAAGTGGCACTAAGAGTGAACGATTCAGTGTTATGGAGGAAAATGGTAAATATTGCCTTTAGCAGAGGTTGGGAATATTGGAACAAGTATTTTGCAAGAAGATTCATATGAACTATTTCTCTTTCCCATAAAGTATAGTGAGGTGGGTTTTTTTCCAAGGATTCCACACTTTTTAATAAATCATCATTTTATTTTCTCATAATTTCTCATGCCACACTGGAGCTCGAGGTGCCCCAAGGTTCTGGTCTGTTCATACCTGTGGCCTACTGTGAACCAGTATTCAAATGGAGTTGAAATTCTTTGAGACTATTGATGGGACAAGATTTGGTATGTGGGGAGGGAGCAGGGCTGGTCTCTAACAAGACCAGGAACTGCCCCATGTTGGGTGGAGCCAGTTCCAGGTGCCTCCCACATGGACTCACCACTGCCCAAAGCTGATCCCACAGCTACAGGGGTGATGTTGGGGTGGCACGAATCGGAACGAGCAAAGCCCTACAGGTCTTTTCACCACATCTCTCTGCTTAATATTTTTCCCTGTGTGAAGCAGAATTTCTGAAGGTAACAAACCCAGTTCATCTCCTTTACAATCTCTATGGTAAGGCACAGGAGGGAGAGTTCCGTGAGTGGAGCAAAGTCAAAACCAAGCATCCTCTCCTCTGCCTTTTCTGCCTCTTCCCTGGCCAGACTGGGAAACTTCCCACATTGAAAATGTTGCACCTCAGTAAGTACGTGTCAGCCACGGTAATTTAAGTTAAATAGTATTTCCTCAGTAATATGAAAAGTGCAGTTAGTCACAGCACAAAATAGCTTTAATAATTTAAATCAATCCTTATAGTTGTACATCTGCATATTTACATTGATACTTAGTTTACATATCAACACAGGTGTGTGTGTGTGTGTGTGTGTGTGTGTGTGTTTGTGTGTATATAGAGACAGCATGATGTGTTTTCAGAAGTTAGGTGAGATTGTCTAAGTTCAAAAATACTTGAGGTCAGTCGGGGACTTCCCCAGTACCTGTTCCACAGCATCAGTGGTGATGGTGACATAATTGCCATCAGGGGGATTGGGTCAATATTGGGTTTAGCATGTGTGTGTATATATATATATAAAAATTTTCCTTAGAGCTGTTTTTAGTCGTCATTTTCAACCCATAAGTATCTCTGTCTTATCCTTCTTCTCTTCCCCTTTTGGAAGGGAGAGAGGCTAACAAAGAGCATCTGTCATTTATCTAGTGGCCATCCCAGTCCTAACCCTTGACACTTATCCTTTCATGTGACAACATCTGCAAATGAACAATATACCTGAATGCAATCTACTAAATACTAAATTATATTGGCTTTTAATTTGCTGAAGTAAATTGCTGCAGAAATTGTGCCTTTAGAAATCTCACACCATGTAGGTAAATTTCATATTTCACCTAATTATCACTCTTATTATCTTAAGGTGTGAATAAATGGTTGATTTACCACAGTTTATTGTTAAATATTTGTTGTCTTTGGGTTTTTTTTCCTTAGTATAATATAAGTTGTTTGATATAACATTGTAAACCCCAGGGGTAAAGTAGCAGCTACGGAGTAGGAGTTGTGGGGAGAACTGGTGACCAGGAAAGCCAGCAGTTTGAATGGAGGGCTAACAAGTCAAGGCAACTGTAATACTAGTGTCAGCTGAAACACACCACAGGATTAATTACAGTGCCAGGGGACTGTGGGCTTTTTGAGCCACACTGCCAGCTGTCAATTGCACACTAAGGGCTTAGCAGAGCTGAGTTACTAAGGAGCTTCCATGGCAACCTCCACAAAAGAGGACCTACACCTAAACCCTGGAGTGCCTGTGTGAAGCATTTCCAGGGTAATGGGGCTGAGCTTGCCCGTGGGATGAGGTGGAATATCAGGGACGACCATGAACTCTGAAGGTCCCTCGTTATTTTGCTGCCATAGATATGCAAAAGAAGAGAAAATCTACTTATAAGAACATCATCTCTCCTCTGCTCCAAGGTGCTTCTAGAAACCCAGGAACTGAACTCATATCAGCCTTGGGCTTGAGGTTTTTTCCAGAGGCAGCAAAGGTATAAAAGCAGAGGCCTCTCTTTTATTCCGTCTACTTTCAAATGGTTCATTCTTGTATTGTCTAGCCTATATACAAAAATTAGTGTGTCATCTTTCCTGTAGAGTAATAGGGCTTTTCCTTTCATCCTCTTTGGCTCCTAAAAGCTGGTCCTGTATTTTCCTTAGTGCTAATAACGGAGGGAAAGTTAATGACAGGAGGTATCTGGCATTGTTCTGAAAACCATGAAGAAAGCCTCATTGTGATCCTTTGCATTCAGTAAAGCTGTCTATAGAACCCAGACCTTCATTTCTTTGGAGACAGGATTCATCCATGCAGTTAAGACAATCTCTGAAAGTCTCTTCTGAACTGACATGTGTATAGGCTGAAACAATACCTCGTGGGTGACTGCCAAGCAGCATGAGAAGGATACTGATTTTACAGTTCTGCAATAATGATTTCAATCCCATGACACTCACCTGACTATTCCTGAACTGTAGGACACAATTTGTCTGGAAGTTTTTCTTTCTGACTTTTAGCCTCTTCCATATTTATTTTAACACCATAAATAATACATCTCTCTTGTTAGGGATAGATGGTGTCTGAATTTATTAAGGACTGCTAGTACAATAAATTTAGTCTGATTAGTTTTTGAGACTTTCTCCACTCTTCATCAATTGGAGAGATGGAATAAGCATCGCGTGGGTTTAACTATACAGCATCCCATAAACACTTGGTATAATTCAAGGTAAATGTCATTGAAAATTTACAGTCAAATCTTGAATAACTGATGTAAGACATTCAGATTCACACCTAAAAAATACAGTGAAATTATTTTATAATTTATGTTGGAATATTTAAGTTTTATTACTAGAATTTGCAAATTAATTGCTGTTGGCAATTTAAATGAGAATGTTATTGTTGAAACCAAACAAATTACTGGTAGAAGCCAGTAAGGACAGTCTTGCTGGGCCAGCATGTGGGAGATCAGTGGTGGTATCTCACATGGGTTTGGAGCAAGGAGTGGAGCTTTGGCTTTCTACGTATCTAGCAAGTTTTGGCTATGAGACTAGAGAGCATTCTGTCTTTCTCTGAATATTTGTTTATCTGGAATGGACTATCGCCCAGAGAAAAGGCTAAAGCCTAAATATGGGTTGTTTCTGTAAGCCTACCAGCCCATTTGCCAGCCACAGCTGCTGGAGCTTCCTCTCAAACTCCCTCTCTATATTTATATATGCATCCATCTTCAGCAGTAATAAAGTGCCATCAAAATAGATGCTACAAAAACTAAGTTCAATAATGGATCATTTGCAGATCCTGAGCTTTTTTGGCTTGAGGAAAACCTGCTATAAAAGACAGTGCCTTTGCCAGGTGATCAGTCTCAGGGGATGTGTCTGTTTCTAGCTCTGCAAAATTACTTAGAGCTATTGCATGGCACACCTATAAAAAGTGTCTATGTTTCAATTACCTGTATTTGGAGAAACGTTGTGCAGATTTCCTTATGAGTTGCAAATCTGCTTAAGAAGCTGATTGCTGGGCTCTGTCCCTCTAAGGTGGATATTTCTTAGGCGAGTTTCTGTTGGTAGGATGCAAAGGAGCTAAAGAATTGCACGTTGCCAGGAACACTACAGGCTGGATGCATGTCTTGGGTTTTCTCAAGTGATTTGCTTGCGTCCTATGAAATAAGCACTTCTGTTCACATTTAGTGCCTTGTCCTTGAGTAGCCTGTGTGGATAAACCCCATATGGCTCCATCTTTAACTGCCAGCTGTGTAAAATGCCTGACTGGCCAATTCTCCCTACTGGTAGCAAATAGCAGTTTCTGCCACTTTGCATAAGAGAGGAGAAGTCACAGGCAGTAAAGGGTTCACCCAAAGCATGCTGTTGAAACAGTGAAAATTAAACCATTGGGCACGAAAATTTTTTCTATTCTTGAGGTTTCAAAGGATCTTTGCATTTACTGAAAAAGCCATCAGTATGTAGAGCAATTAGCAACCTAGAGCAATTAGTAATCTTCTTTTACCACAATTGAAAAGTACTTTAGGAAATTAGCTGGTATGAGATTCTAATTTATTCAAATAAAAAGGAACTGCCTTGGTGCCATTTACTTTATGAATATGCTGATAATTTTTAATAATAGGCAGTTATCCTGACAGTAAAAGAGGTGAAATGAAAAAAAGGTGAAGACAAATCAGACACAGCATATACTTCAGTGTAATGTCTAAGCCTTTGATGATTCTCTTTGTTCCCCTGCCAGAGTCTTAATTTACACTCGATGTTTCTTCTTGGTGCCATTTGCTCAATACCTAGTGTGCTGGGTTTGGCTGGGGTAGAGTTAATTTTCTTCACAGTAGCTGGTATGGGCTGTTCTGCATTTGTGTTGGAAACAGTGTTGATAACACAGGGATGTTTTCATTATTGCTGAGCAGCTTAAGGCCTTTTGTGCTCCTCACACCACCCCACAAACAAATAGACCGGAGGTGTGCAAGAAGCTGGGAGAGGACCCAGCCAGGACAGCTGATCCCAGCCCACCAGAGAGATATTCCATATTATGTGATGTCATGCTCAGCAATAAAAGCTGGAGGAAGTGGGTGGCATTCATAATGATGCCATTTACCTCCACAAGTCACTGTTAGATTTGATGGATCCTGTCTGTCCTGGAGATGGCAGAACATCTGCCTGCCAGGGGAATGGTGAATGAATTCCTTGTTGCTTCACTTGCACGCGTGGTTTTGTTTTACTTGTTGAACTGTCTTTATGTCAAATCATAGATTTTCTCACTTTTACTCTTCCGATGTGCAGGGCTGAATTTCTGGTTGGGGTTACCTAGCCAACACTTTATCCTTTTTACAGTTTTATTCAGCTTGGGTTGCTCTTGCAATTTTCTGAGTTATACCTGTACTGATTTTCTTTTCCTTCCCCTCCTCCTTGTCTTTTAGAAATGAAACTTTTAGCCTGGTCTTTTTACTATGAGCACTGTTATGGAACTTAGTGGCACTACGCAGTCAGTAATGGCAATAATATTTGGCATTTTATGTGAACTGCTTTAGTACTCTTTTAAGTGAAGCATGAGTTTACCAGTTTGAGTTGAAATAGTGTGACCAGTGGGACTAGGGAAGTGACTGTGCCTCTGTACTCAGCACTGATGAGGCCACACCTGGAATACTGGGTTGAGTTCTGGTCCCTCACTCTAAGAAAGGCATTTAGGTGCTGAAGCATGTCCAAAGAAGGGTAATGAAAGTGGTGAGGGGGTCTAGAGCACAAGTCTGGTGAGGGACCTGGGGTTGTTTAACATGGAGAAAAGGAGGTTCAAGGAAGACTGTCTCATTCTCTTACAACTACCTGAGGCAGGGCTGTAGCAAGGTGGGCTCAGTCTGTTCTCCCAGGTAACAAGTGATAGGACAAGAAGAAATGGCCCCAAGTTACACCAGGGGAGGTTTTGGTTGGACATAAGGAAAGACTTTTCACAGACAGGGTTGTCAAGCCAGGCTGCCTAGAGCAGGGGTGGAGTTCCCATCCCTGGGGGTGTTTAAAAGCTGTGGAGATGTAGTGCTGAGGGAGATGGTTTAGTGGTGACCTGGCAGTGCTGGGTTAGCTCTTGGACTTGATTCTTTTAAAGGTCTCTTTGAACCGAAGAATTCTAAGATTCTATGAGTCTATGATACTCAGCTGTAAGGAATTGACAAATTGATCCCAGGCTCCATTTCTTCTCGCATCACTTATTTAAACAAGTGTCTCAAAAGTCACATTTCTATAAGCTGCAAAACACTGGCATGAGTTTTCAGCTCCGTTTTCACACAATTTAACAACAGCATCAAACAGTACGGTATAAAAATCCCCGTTTGTCCTCTCTGCAGCATTTTAACACGAGCTGAAATTTCTTTGTTTGTCTTTGGCTTCTAACAGATATTCCTGTTTGATACAATGAAGCACTTTGCATCTTAAAATATGTGTTTTTCTTCTTACTGATGCTGCTGATTAATTGTAAATATAAAGGGGAGGGGAAAAATGACTATGGGGACATGACAGTGCCTGGCTGAAGGGAGGGGGCTGCGAGGGGCTTCCCTCTCCCCTCTCCCAGCAGCACCAGCGCTGGGACCCCAGCCAGAGCATCCCGCTCCCGAGCCTGGGGCACACACGAGCGGCCTCGGGTCCAGCAGGCTGCTTTGCTTGGTGGCACCGTGTCGGGGCATCGACACCCTCTGCTGTTCTTTCTGGAAACAGCTCTGAGGGCTCGGACAGGCCTCCTCCCGTGGGTGTTCAGTGCCCGTCGCTCGGGGTTTGGTTTTTGGGGTCCTGCTCTGGCTCAATGGGCGCTCTGTGTAGTTTGACAGTTTGGGCTTGCCCCTGCCCCTCACGTTCAAGGACTTGCCTGCCAGTTCTTAATCCTTTGTTCGGTGGTGCTTGATAAATCTAAATCACAGAATCACAGCATGGAAGATGTTGGAAGGGACCTCTGAAGATCGAGTGCAACCCCCCTGCCAGAGCAGGATAGATTTAGAGCAGATCAGGCAGAAATGCATCCAGACAGGACTGGAAAGTTTCCAGAGGAGACTTCACAGCCTCTCTGGGCAGCCTGTGCCAGGCTCTGGCACCTTCACAGGACAGTTTCTTCCTCATACTGAGGTGGAACTCCCTGTGCTCCAGCTTGAATTCATTGCCCCTTGTCCAGTCACAAGGCATAAGTGAAATGAGGCTGTCCCTGCCTTGCTGACACCAGCCCTGATATATTTATATAATAACCTCAAGTCATTCAGGGTTTGTTTTGTGAGTATGGCTGGTACATGGTACTTAAATCACTCTTTCACCTCATTCCGCCTTCACTGGAGAAAGCTGTGTCCTCCACACCTCGTTTTTCTTGGATACTCTTCACTCTTAGCATCACAATACCCTGCTCACTCCTGCAGCTCAAGTAGGTTCTCTGTGGCATTGATGGAGCAACTAATAGGGCTTGATTAGCAGGGAAGGGGGAACTGAGGGAGCTTTAGCCTTCCCCACTCTGTCCTGGAGTCAGCAGAAACTGGCTTAGTCAGTCAGTGCAGGCACAGGCCCTGATTCAGAGAACTGAATTCACCCCTCTCTTATCACAACACTGTTGTGTTTCAACCATTAATTCTGTACAAATGAAGGAGCCAAAAACAGCAGGCAGAGGAGGTTTGTAAAATTTACTTTTCTCTCACTTCAGCTACATCATTTTTTCATTCTGAGTGTGCTGCCAGGCATCAGAAAAAAAGCCAACAAATAGTTCCAAGTCTGAAGCAAAGAAGATTAAGATTTAGGTATCATTGGCACATAATCAACACACTTCTTACCTCCTGAAAATGAATCATCTTTCTTTCCTTGTCAAAAAGGTAATGAAAAACCTCTGCAGGAACTCAAGCTCTTTGGAGACAAGACAGTATTCATCCCACACAGTCCACTGGGATCATCCTTAAAAGGAATGGCCAGGCTAATCTTAAAGTGCTTTTCTTTCTCTCTCTCTCTCTCTCTCTTTCTTTCTCTCTTTCTCCCTCTCTCTTTTTTCTTTGTCTTTTTTTTTCTTTTTTTTTCTTTCCCATAAGATTTATCAATGGCATCAACAGTAGTTTATGCCAGATGTGGGTGGAAAGAAGTTAGGGTTGTGACTACCTTCCAGCAGAACTGTGCTTTCAGCTTGCTGTGAAAGATGATTAACTGACAGTGCCCTACAGGAGAAGTAATTGTAAATAATAATTAGAGAGGATTTGTTTTGTTTCATTTGGTTTTGGGTTGTTGGTTGGTTGGGGTTTTTTTAGTTAAACTAACCCTTCTGTATCAGATGGTCTGGCTGGAGAGCTGCATCATTTCTACAGATACCTAAGGAATACTGCAATGTTAGCTTTTGAAGAGTAGCACTGGAAGTTGTTCTTCAGCTCACTTTCAGCTGCTCTCAGCATCTTCACCTCTTCCAGGAGTCACAGCTGCAGCCTGCTCCAGAAAAATGGCAAGTTATGCAGCTCCCAGCTGGGGATCTTAATGAAATGAACTGAAATTCAGGGCCAGTGACAAAGGGCTGACCTGTTTTGCTGACTGCCCCTGCTCTGAGGAGTTGACCTGTGTGCCACAGCTGGCTGAAGACTGGCAAGGTGACAACAGAGCAGAGCAGATGGCCTCCCCTGCTGAACTCCTGAATCCCAGCCACTGACCTTCTCACTGCCAGTTAGCTCCAGTCTGTACAACACCCCTAATTTAAAATCCTGGGGTCAGAACTCTATCAACATCTGCCCAGTGCCTCACTTCTATTGACAGTTTGGAGGTGGATGGCCTCCCATACCCTCCCAAGGATCTGTGGAAGGTAGGATCTTGGGACAGGCCACAAAGGCTGTTCTGGTGCTTAGGGTTTCACTGGGTTGGTTTCTGAAGGTGACAGTGGAGATTTGCACTAGTACTTAATTTTAGACATCAACTAGTAATTTATTTTAATGTGAACTGCTATCTGTGACTAAAAAAAAAAAAAAGAACAAGTCTTACACTGACTACTTAGTTTTTTACAAGCAAAATAAGCATATAAGAACTATTTAAAAAGTATTACATATTCTTTCCTGCCTTTCTTTTCTCTCTTCCTCTCTATTGGTGGTCTTTGATGAGGATAAAAGACACCAGTTCCCAAGAGCTGTGTTCACTCACAGAGCTAACATTTCTGGATGCAGAGAGACAGGAGAACTTTGTTTCCCTGGTAACTGGAGCCACTAGAAAGTGTTTCCAGCATCTCCTCCCTTTACTCAGGTTCACTGTTATTAGTGATTTAGGTTGTAGAAACAGTTAGAAAAGCATCTTGATAGTGTGTTCCACTTACCTCCTCTGGTTCCTTCCCAGCCTCTAGAATAAAAAGTGACCTCTGAAAACCATCCTGTATCAAAGTATCCCATGTTACAAATGCATGGTTGAACTTCAAGGTCTTCCCCATCCTGCACATTTAACTTAAACCCAGGAAGTGTCAGGGTCTTCTGGGACACAATGTCAGGAATGAAGCAACTTTGCCTCGAAGCCAGCACATGCTGGGAGGCAAAGGAGGGATGGAGCTGGGTCTCTGCTGCAGCATGGTGAACAGCTGCCACACAGAGTGATTCAGTGAGGTTCATTCTTACCTCTGAGTCAGGGCTGAGTTCACGTCCCAGCATATTGTTAAGGTTTTCAAGCAGTTTGCTGATGGGGGAAGCTCTTTAGCTTTTGGTGGTAAAAGAAAGAGGTGCTGAAGCCCTTTCCACTTGCTATTGTTAAATACCACATATCTCCCTGCCCCCGTGTTCCCTATTCATTTAAATAATTTCAGCAGAATTGCAAAAGAAAGCATTTTACAGATACAAAACTCCCAATTTACAGTTGTCTTTCCACTTCAATGTAGCAATATTGTGTAGCTGAGCTGTGAGTGACACAGAAGCTGGGGAGGAAGGTTGTGTAAATACACAAATACACGTGTATTGTAGTGCCTAGATATGGGACAGATAAATGTTACCTTTGAAGGCTGTCATTCACAACTTAATGTCCCCTAAAAGCAGAATTTGGGATACAATTTTGTATTTTTTAATGAGGTAATTTCTGTTGTGTTTCCCAAAGTCCAGTGTGGTGAATACTGACTCTACAGTATGACAGTGAACAACTGGAGGGGCATGTGAGCCACGGGTTTCTAACAGCACGGGAGAAACGTTGTAGCTGAGTGGTGAGACTGAGCTTTTATGCTCTTTTGCTTCCCTACATCTTTCTTTTTTCCCTTGACAGAACAGGGCCTTTTGCCTGATGGGAGCTCTCAGAGGGAACAGGGACTTGGGGCACTGGTGTGTGAACAGTCTGGGTCAGATCACCTGCAAAACCCTTTCTGTCTCTTCTCTCATGACTTCAGAACACCTCTGTCCTTTTCTGCAGGGCTATAGGGAGGGCACAGAGGCACTGAGCAGTTATGTGTTTGTCCTGGTTTGAGTCAGAACAGAGCTAATTCTGTTCACTAATTCTAACTCTCAGCTCAGTCTCTATCTCCCTGCACTGCCTGCAGCTCCCAGCAGTTTTCCCAGCCAGCCTCTGCTTCTGGCAGCAGTAATGCTCCATGGTGGGAGCTACTGCCAGGGCTCCATGTGTGCAGAAAGGCTCTGCCTTAGACTGGCTCCTGTGCAGACCAAGGTCACTGCTCCAGTTCCTGTGCCACAGTGGGGGTGCAGAAAGCAAGAGGGGGCACCTGTGGGGAGGAGCTGCCAGGACAGGTCACCCCAACCTGTCCAGTGAGGGGTCCCAGCCCATAGACAGCACAGTCAGTAGAAAACTGAGGGGTTCCAAGGGGCAAGTTCTCCTGCTCAGGGGCTGGTGTCCAAGGAGGACTGAGTCTGTTCTGCCTTTGATCCTGGAACATGTGTGTTCCTGAATCCGGTTCCTATCTGCCACTGGGTCCAATTTGGGACTTCCCCAGTGCCTGCTCCACAGCACCAGTGGTGACAGTGATGTAAATGCCATCAGAGTAGTTGGGCTCAATATTGGTTTTTATATATTTGATGGTTTTTATTATTTTTATGAAAGCTGTTTGAATTTTTCTATCCATAACTCTCTCTTCCTTATTCATTTTCTCTCCCCCTTTGGGAAGGGAGAGGATTTAACAGAGAGCATCTGTTATTCGTCTAGTGCTCAGCCCAATTCTCCCTCTGCCCTTGGGTTTTCTTTCACTATTATTGCAGTTGCTGCCAGTACCCACAGTGAGACCAGTTACTGCTGATAATCCAGGTATTCTGTTTTCATTAAGAAAGCAAACACAAGAAAGGAAAAGCTTATTTTTTAGCAGTTTATATGAGGATAAAAGTAGAATTGGGGTGCATTTTATGTTAGGATCTCTCTTTACGTTCCAAAAAATTATTATTGTTCCAGATCTGTGTTCCACCCTTCTAAATGTATTTCTGTCATGGGTTAGCTATTTTGCATGTTTATCCTTTCTCATTAAGGGTGAAACTTTTACCCAGCACTATGATAGTGAGCAGATGCTGATGTTCTGAAGAAAGCAGTTAGCACAAGGCCTCTGCTTCTAAGAGAGTATCTTTTAAACCTTCTACATGACTGACTTTTGACTCTGCATCTGACATAATTTATCATGTGGATTATAGATTTAAGGAAAAAAATAGTTTTAGAAATAAAAACCTTAGCCTGATTCACAGACACTCACCAAGAGGAGCACAAAGTTTAAACACTGGAAAAGGTCTGTGAACA
>VYZU01082089.1:162719-187284 GCA_013401355.1 Ceyx cyanopectus | reverse complement strand
AAATCCCAAATAATTTCAATGATATATTTAATAAAAATTTCAGATAAGCAGCCAGGACTCCTCAAAAGACAGCCTGAGTCTATCCCCATCTGAGAACATCTGCTCATCCCAAGGACACTGGTTTTCTCCAGAGCCATAACTTGATCTCTGATACAAAACTATCAGAAGCCCACTGTAAATTCTGCAAGTTTTACCACACAGATATTTTAAATATACCTCTTTATATGCAAATTTGTTCTTTAAATAATTTTTTGCAGGAAAACTGTGCTGCTACATAGTGTTTTTCATGCCAAACATGCTATTCTTCAGCCTTCTCCATGCAGAATCTTGTATAGATCAACATAGTATTTGACATATAATTTATCATCATGCAATGAGTGACAGGTGTCTTGATGGGAGTCTGACAGGTAAACACATGAGATGTATGCAACCATACAAGCATATTAGAAAACATATTTTGGTGTCCACATAATTCCAGTGAATCTACCATTCCAAAGAAACTGCCCTTCTCCTGTTAGAATGTACTTCCCAATGGCTTTACAACTGTAAGGAATTGCCTCATCTGGAAACAGACTGAACTGTAAACCAGGTGACTGTTAAGCATGGCTACAGAACATTAAGCTGTATAAAATGAAAAGAAAACATGAATATCCAGTTACATCTATTCTTATACAGCCAAACCTGTGACTGAGACACTGAAAATAGCCAGCAGAGCTGTCCCTGCTGGAAAAATAGCCATCCTACTGCACTGTGCTTAGCTGGGCCATGCTGCACACTGGAGGGGAAACATCTTGTGGTCTTCACTGTAGAGTATGAAAAGCAATGCAGGCCACCCAGGGAGCCAGGCTGGACCACTATCAGTGTGTTAAATATGATTAATGAGAAAGACTGCAGTGAATGCAGCAGCTAAAATACCCCATTAAAACATCCATGGACCATATTACCTGATGTGAGTGATATTAAATGCTTTCTCTACCATCTCATCAAGTACTTTGCAAGCTGAATACAGTAAAACCAAGCTGGTAATTTCAATTTCTAAGCAGCAGTTTACAATGCTACTCTTGCCACAGGTTTCACTAGGGAACCCAGCACATCATGTAGTACATGCCAATCTCCAGTGTTTCCCTAGCTCCTGAAGGGCAACAACTGGAAGTGTTTATGGATAAACTGTCACATCAGCTTGTAGACACAAGCCCTGTGTGAACTGTCAGAAGGAGGCTCAATGAAAAGGAACTAAATTCTTCTACTGTAAAGAAAAAAGGTGTGTGTTCTGCTGCAGTGCTGGAAGCATTTCCAGCTCCTCCACAGATCAAATGCACAGCGTGTCCTGCTGGCACCCAGCACATCAACTGCCTTTCTTTCTGGGAAGCCTTGTTTCAGTGGTTTGCATAAATTAATGATTCCAGTAATCATAAATCAGTATAACTTAGCTATAAATGCCTAGCCATGTCCCTAACTTTTATATATCTTGATTTGACTTACAAAACATCAGATTTGCCTGTTGGCCACGAAGAGCAAGAAGAAAAAAGGTTAAGGGTGAGTTTCCTTTTCCCTCCTGCTCCAAACCCATTTTACTTATAAAGAACAGTGACTTATTTTTCCATTAAGGCAAATTTTAAGCAGGATTTCAACTTTTAACAAACCTGTACAGACACATCAATGAGAACCTGTTATTGCACTCCTGCATGAAAGCAGTTTGATAAAGATGCTACACACACCATGTGCTCCCACAGCTTGATTCTAGTTTAAAGGGAGCATGTTGTAGAAAAGCTAATTATTCAGTGACAGACAAGGAAGTAACTACTTGCTGCTTCTTGCTGCAGCCTTTCATGATTTATTTCTACATTTTAGAATGAGCAATACAGTGGACATACTTTCATTCCCCAGTGGAAACCTGTGATCAGGCTTCATTTCTCTAATTGCAAATGAAGCAATTAGACAGAAACAGTCAGCCTGCCCTGCCTTGGCTACACATCTCTGTGATCCAAACTACCCTGTCCATCTCTTGTACCACACACACATGCCTGAAATGCCAACAGCAGTGTTAAAACACTTCTGAGGGCCATTCTGACATCTGAATATGCAGTTGCTTTTGAGAGCAGCTAATGGAAGACAAGCCTGACAAAGTTTTTAGCTCCTTTTCTAAGTGGCTGCAGTGAGGATTTTTGTTGGGAGGAGAATGAAGGCAAAATGATGTTTGAATTGGTTAATCCATCAGTCACTACCACAGTGAACCAGTGCACAACTGACCAAAAGCTCATCAGGAATCATTTAATGTTTACTGAGACAGTCAAATATCAATTAACAAGGGGCAAATTGGGTAAAGCAAAGCCATAGATATTTCAAATCCTATGTAATGTAGCCTAGGAGAACACAGCAATGGATGCTGCAATGGAGAGAAAAACCATCAGTGCAAATACAAGGAATTTCAGGCCAAAGCTGCAGACCTGGGCTTGCCACATCACAGATTAGCCAAGTACAGCAAAATCTGAACTCAGCACTATTTAAATGTCAGCTTCAGTATCTTTCCCTTCCCAACATGGTTAATGCACAGCCCAAACTCTGCTGAGCTAGCAGCATGTTAAAACAGCAGCATATAGATCACTGAACAGGATGCTGTGCTACCTGCTTGAAATCCCTTTCCTTCAAGGATGCAAAAGGCCACAAGAAAATACTCATTAACCTTTCAGATGCAAATATTTCTGTTGCCAGACAAGGTTACTGTAGGAGAACACACTCAACTTTGTTCTGCTAGCAAAAATCTGGGGGGAAAAAAAAGGAGTAGCTATTTTTTGGGTAATATATGAAGCTCCATCTTAAGCAAAGAATTTCATGGTGCTCTGTGTAACAACATCTCCACATGTGGATGCAAGAAGGGACACTCTGGAGTTAGAAATTCCTCCAGGATAAACCAAACCAAAACCTGTACAGCACTGACTTCATACTGGACAATTGTTCCAATGAGGATGCTGGCACAGTCAGACTTCTCCCACTCCATCCATACTCCAAAGTCTTTTGAAAAGCTTGCCAAACTTTTAAGTAAAGAGGCTAATAGATCAAGCATCAGCTTAAAGGCCAGTCTGTTTTTTGTTAATCTTTTATCTAAGATATGTAGTAAAAGAACAAGACACCAGCAATTTAGACATTGACCACAAGTTCATTTGCTTCAACTTAGGAAAAAATCCAAATGTTTTTCTCATCTGCAATTTGGACAAGCCCTAACAATAATTCCTTTTAAGAACCCATTTGCAAAGATAAGACAGCCTATTGCTTCACTGTATGTTTCTTCAGCAAAAAAACCAAACCAAACCAAAACACATTGCTGGGCAGACTGAAGACATGCTTAGGCATTCCAAAGGGAGAATGAAACATTTCTCCAGTGAAGTCTACTGAAGGTATCTCAAGCTAGAAAATGACTTCAAAATGCTAAGTCTACAGTTTCAAGCTTGCATGTAAAAACAAGTGTCTGAGTTGCTCTGGCATGTACAAGAAAATTCTTGGTGCACACAAGGGAATTTTTTTTATTGTTTTGAGAAAGTCCACTGGGTTTTAGCTGCTGGAATTTCCCTCCTTTAACATGAATTTAACTGGCACAGGTACATAGGTAACCACAGGTTGTTGGCCCTGGGATTGTTGCATACACTGAAAATGTTCATTCTCTTCTCAGACTGCTGTTAAATTAAAATAAAATAGTTTTCAAGGTGTTTTCTAAAATATTCTAATATCTATTTATAAATTGATGATGACTTCCAGGTCAGTTTATTTACATAATTTGATAAAATACAAAACCCCTTCAAAGGAAAAATCTTCTAAGTGACTCCTCCAAATAGTTACCTAAATTGGTTCAAAATCTGTTTCTTTATTTCACTGTCAGCAGAGCAGGAGATTTCAAAAGCACATGAGCTTTATGAGCCTTAATTCTCCTTCATGATGCAGAGTTTTAACACTGAGTCATTATGAATGGTAATTAAGCTGTTTTATGCAAATGAAAAGCCTTCAGTATTGCACTGGTTACGGGAGACAGTGTAACAAGACAACTGGAGAAGCCTTGAGCAGGCCTGTGTATGAAATACAGTGAAATATAGACTCACAGGGTAAATCCTCTGGAAATCACTTCAGTCTCTTGAATGAGTCGCAGAGCTTTCCTCACCAGGTTGGTAAAAGCTCTGCTGTTTGCCACTGTTTCCTCCAGCTGCAGACAGTATCTTCTGAGGGCCATTTGCAGCTTGGCCGTCCTCCATGTGGCCCAGAGCCTGCAGGCTGTGTAGAGCAGCAGGGCCAGGCCCCAGGGCAGCCACCAGCACTCCTGCCACCACGAAGGGAGCAGGAGCAGGACACTCACACAGGCCAGGAACAGAGAGACATCCCTGCAAAGACAGGCAGCATCACCAACCACAAGTTCCTGAGGTCAAACAAAAGCCTCCCAGTGGCAGGTTCAGAGAGGTATGGACAGGAATGACTTGGTCAGTGTACTGGTATTATCTGGATTTTCCATGGCACAAGGAGAAGAATAATGTACCATTTTGAAAGGTCAGTTTCTCTTACAATATGACTTTATTTAGGTAGTAAGTGAAAATAAAAGAAAAAATAAGAAGGGAAAATAAAAGGGAAAGAAAGGGAAAGGAGAAGGAGGAGAAGGAGAAGGAGGAGAAGGAGAAGAAGGAGAAGGAGAAGGAGAAGGAGANGAGGAGAAGGAGGAGGAGGAGGAGAAGGAGGAGGAGGAGAAGGATGAAAAGGGAAAAGGGAAAAGGAAAAAGGAAAAGGGAAAAGTTGGAAAGACAGAGAAAGAGAAAGAGGAAAAAAGATAAAAAGAAAAAAAAAGAAAAAAGAAAAGAAAAAAGAAAAAATAAATAAGAAAAAAAGAAAAAAGAAAAAGAGAAAAACCTGACTACTCAGCATTATAATCCAGGGTGGGTAGGAATTGGAATATCAGTTCTTCCAGGTTCAAGAGTGCAGCAGGGAAGGGCATGTTTCTTTTGGTAACAAAACCCTCAAGTAATGCCAGCTTTATTTTTTTCCAGTCTGACTCATTTAACTTGGACATCAAGACACCAGTAGATTGAACACATTTTTATAAAGGTGGCTTCAGTAATAATTTCAAATAATTTGTCAGGTTTTGAAAATGTCTCAAGGACATTCACAAAACTTCATTAAGCTGGTATTTTCATCTAGAAAAAAATAAACAATAAGTAACTGCTAGAAAATACCCTATATTATAGTTGCAGTACTTCAAAACTGAAGACAGGTTTCAGAGAGATGGATGGGACATGGGCTTCAAGGTGCATAATAAAATTACTTTTTGTTTTTGAAAGGAAAATAATTACTTTATTCACCTCTTAAAGTTACATATCCTTTATTTAATTGTGGAATTATTCACAAAGAATGTTTCCCACTTGTAAAATACAACAGGATCTCTGGGTTTCTATTTTCTGGATAGCTTTTTGATCATAAATCGACCTGCACTACAAGCACCACCACTTTGTTTGGCAATGATGTCTTTATTATTTTTTCTATTGATTTCAAGACATTTCTCCAAGCCACTTTTCAACTCCATTCTGCCAAAACTCTTAAAAACTTGCTGTCAACAATATGTTATGAGATTCTTTTATCTTTATTGATCTTTTATTCTTTTACAGGATACCTGTCCTTTCCTGATCAAGTCATTCTGTCAGAAGACCCATCATCCTGGTTTTCAGGTGGTAGCTGCTCAGACACTGCTGCAGGTAAATTCTTCAGCAGTCCAGGGTGAATTTCACATGCCTCTGCTGATCTGAATGCATCTTATTTAAATATTCTTTAGTCTGTTATTCTGATATCCTACACCTGAAAATTAACTGCACAAATTTTATCTTCATATTTTATGAAGACCACTAAAAAAACCCACCATTTTTTCAATTCAGTCTTCACAAACACATCTCATTTATCAAAATCCCCATTATATTCACAAAGCCATGAATTAATGAACCATGTTAGTTCCTCCTTATAGCACATATTAAGGTTTGGAAGTATCCACTCATGCTCATATAGATTAAAACTCTCTTTCAATAAAACACCCAAGAAAAAACCAACATGTTTGTCCAAAAATTTGCAGCCTACTGGACCAAAGACTCCAAGACCTGAGGAAAAAAAGTATTTATTGCTGCATTTTATTTAAAGAACACACTATATATATATATTTTGCTTGTTTTTCAGTGAATATAGGAGTAGAAATTGTCAGTACAATACCAAATATTAGGGGTTGCTAGGGAGCGTAGTGTTGGCAGCTGCCTTTTTTCCTGTTGCTTGCACTGCCCTGCAGACAGGATACTGGGGTCAAGGAATTCAATCAGTTCCACATCCTCCTGCAGCAGAACTTCCTGTTGCAGGATGGTCCTGAGTGTGTCCAATCGAAATCCAACATCCTTCCCACAAATGGGCAAAAGAAAAAAACCTGGTTATTAGGGAAAAATATGCAAATTCTGCATATGAAGTTAACAGAGCATGGAGAACACCCAGATCATCTCTGGACTTGACTGACAAGGATCTGTTCCCCAAGACTACAGGAATGTTTTGGATGGATCACAAGGAGCTACTTCATTTGTGTGAAGCTTTATTAGTTTTCAAAACCAACACAGTTCCCAACAGTTCAGACTTGCAGGATGCATCACACTGGCTTTGTGGTCTGACCTAGATAGTAACAATACCTGGAAACATGCCAATAGATTTGGGTAAGAATTTAAATCAACCAGTAAATACTATCTTAAATTTTTTTTTATGATGATGGCAGAATTTACATCATGAACAAACACAATCTGCAAATAGGTATTACAAATTAATCAACAAAAAGTGTCCTGTGGACACTTAATAACAGTAGGGTCAATGCACTGGCCTGAAGTCCAGAGCCAAGTGAAGTTCTCTCCTGCAGGATTCTGTTTCTTTCCCAAGGAAACTCAATTCCAAGCATGGGACTTGAAAGACCTCACACTTGCTAAACTCCAGGCAAACTTCAGGGAGTTCCAAACTTGTGGATCTGATGCCATTTGGGAGTTTTTCCCCCACAGCTATAGCTCTTGAAGACAAACAAGCAGCTCTTGAACACAGATATATCCACCAGAGAACCTTCTTGGAATTTTCATTTGCATACCATACCCAATTTTAATTAATAAACACAAGTTCAGATTGTTGTAACAAAACCCATCAAACACTGAATGTGAGCACCTTTGCATCTAGCTAGATTTTAGGAGGGAAAAAAAGAGTATTTCTGAATACCTAATAGAAGCTATTAACAGAATTATGATATTTAACAGTAAAAAATCTGTTTAATTCTGTCACTGACAGCAGGAGATGCTTTATGAAACCATAAGACAGCTACTCAAAAGTTTAATTCCAATCTCTGGTGTCACTTGAGGAAACCTGCACTCTACCTTTAATGGAAAAGATTTGTTTCAGGACTGTGTGCAAGAGGAAACTCTGCCCTCCTCAGACACATCCTGTGTCATCTCAGTACCCTATGGAGCAGGCAGCAGGAGAAACTTGTTTTTCATATTCTTTAGTTGTGTGTCCATCTCAAGAAAGTAAAGCTAAAACAAACCTGTTAAGATAATACCTTTGATTCACAGGGGAAGAGGGAGGAAAAAAAAATAGACAACAAAAGATAACTAGTGAGAGGTTACAGAGGAAACTTTGTCTTTTTGAGATAAAGGAGAGGAGAGAGCAATTTGACTTGGTAAATCTAAGAAATTAGGGGAGTGGAGCATCTCNGGGGGGTTGTGGAGTCTCCATCTCTGGAGACACTTAAGACCCGCCTGGATCTGTTCCTGAGTGACTTGGTCTAGGTGATCCTGCTCAGGCAGGGGGGTTGGACTAGATGATCTTCTAGGTCCCTTCCAGCCCCTAATTTCTGTGATTCTGTGATTCTGTGATTCTGTGAAATGGAACTCCCTGACTGCTTAAGGTGCTCAGTATTTCTTTCAGATTCACAGACATCATCCAGGGAAAAAAAATATTCAAATTTCATTTTCTAGATTCTGGAACAGTCTGACTAAGGTGACATTTGCAAGCCAGAACAGGAACCTGAAGCAGCTGAAGTGCAAGTTCAAGTAGATCTCAAACAAGCCTAGGCTAGAACTGAGCTGGCTGCAGAGTGGTGCTGCAGAGAACAGGTGTAAAGGCAGCATAAACCTATTCTTAACTATTTAGGGTGGAATTCTCACTCCTCAGGTTGACTTCAAACAGGCTGACTAGGGCCCTGACAGTTCCTACAGGCTCCAAGAGTAGAAGAAAATGACTTGGTGAGGCACGTGGTCACCAACCCACTTCTGAACACCTCAGCTTGCTTTGCTTTTCCCAGAGGTATAAGCACTGTGGATGGTGCTGAGCCCAAGCTGAGAAGCTGAGACAGAGGTGAAGCAATACTCAGATGAAGCTCTGGAGCCTTCCATCCTGAGCTGTGTCTGCCAGATGCTAGGCTGCCACATAAGGACTTGTCTCCTCTTTGCTTTCCACCAAAGGAGGTAGCTACACTGTAGGTTGACTCCTTTCAGCTTTCAGGAATTGATTATTTTCCACATATTTTATGTTCTCTTCCACATTCTGAACATATTCAACCTGGCTGCTGAGATTGTTCTGGTTCTTGTGTGCCCAGCTTGCCTGGCACAGTGACTCTGAAAACCAGAATCAATATTAACTGAAGAATAAACAAAACTTAGAGCCAAAACCACCACTAAGATGCTCAGAGGATGAGGTAGAGAGGAGAGGAAGACTTGTGGATTAGAAAAGGAAATGGAAAACAAAAAGTCATCACTTACCAGTCGGTGAAGTATGTCATCATTTTTCTTATACTGGGGAAAAGGAAACCAACTTCTAAAGAACTCAACTAGTTTTGACAGGATGCCTTGCTGAAGGGAAAAGAAATTATTCCAATTAAAAAAAAAAAAAGCAACAAAAAAAAAACCCCAACAAAGTCAAAAGCAAATAAGTAACACCAGACAATTCTGCTTTTGCTTTTCTTGTTAACTCAGACCCAAGCACCTGTAAGGAAGTTTCTCTTGCTGTGTCTGGCCTGACTTCAGAGCACTCCAGGGGAACATCTGCTTCCCCTTGCTTTGCCTCTCTGCACAAGAACGTGCCATCAAGCTGCAGCAACCCCACCTATTTGGAGCAGAATGGATTGTTTTGTTGTGCTGATAAAAATAACTGCAGCTAGGAGTAGTTTGATCTCCAGCTGGCAGCTCCTGCCTCCATAGGAAAGACTTTCTCCTTCCTTGAGGAAAGCTCAGTGGCTGACAGGGGCTGGAGAAAAGTCCCCAAGAGGAACAGCCTCTCCTTGGCAGACACCAAGGCTCTGGAGAAGCTGTGGACAGAATGACTGAAGAAGAGGAACTGTCCCAGAAAGTCCCAGTGCCAACCAGTGGGTACCCCAAAGTGCTTTGTACCACTTCCCATGAAGCTCAAATCCACACTTGGAGCTCTAAACATCAACCACCACTCATTAGAGGGACTCCCACTGGGTTGTAACACATTTGACTCCTGTTATCTTCCTAAAATATGATGCATGGAAGATTAGAATTAAACAGATGTCTGATTTTGCTTCACTCTGCAGCTATTCAGTGAAAAACAGGGAGTTTTGAACATACACTGTGTATCTACTTTCCTCAGGCTGAGCTGAAAGGAAGTATTTTTCAAAATATTTACTTAAATATTTCATTCTGAGGCCCTACCTCTTAATCTCCAGCCTGCTGACACATAATACAATCCAGTGAAACATATGCCAAAAAAACAAAATTACTTGTAGAAAACATATTTTGTGACATATTGTTTCAAAAAAAGAAAGCAAACCCAAACAAATCCATTATAATAGTTTAAGATTAAAAGGGTGTCTGATTAAATCTGCTTCTTCCATTTCTCATTCATGTTTGGGTTTGGTTTGGTTTTTTTTTTACCAACTGTTTTCCAGGTGGAAAATAGAAGAGCTTGGAGATTTGTGGTCAGTTCTGTGACACAAGTTTGGTGCAGAACAGCTTTGAGCAGCAGCAGAAACTGACACCCAAAATCCCTTAGGCTTCAACAACTTCTGCAAAACTTTGTGCCCATTTAGGCAATGCTAATCCCATTTTTATTTAGTTAGAATTGCAGAGCTACACCAAAGGGAAGTGTTTTTTGGTCAGTGGAGAGACAAACCAATGTGATGGGTTTCATCATGACCCCTCATCCCAACACACAGACATCACCAGGCTCAGCAGGAGGAGCTGTCCCAGCACCCCACACTTCCAGGGGATTGTGTTTTGGTGTTGCTCAAGGGCACTGACATTGGAAGGGGAGAAGAGTGTCACAAACTGCAGCATTAGATTATCCTCCAAGTTTCTTGAAAAGTGGTGCAAACCAAAATTTGCTCATTACAGTCTGTTGAAAATTGAGATTAAATAACCAAATACTGCTCTCTGCATTTGAGCTGCAGACAGATATTTCAATTAAGAAGTATTTTTCACTGTACTTTGAAAGCAAGAGTAAAGAAAGACTGATCCATTTGCTGTTTAAAATCATGCCTCTTGGAGCCCAACATTTTCAGCTGCTTACCCTTCATAAGTCTTTGAATATTTATCATGAGCATTTAAACCTACACCAAAGATCATTTTAAACTGCTACCAGCTGACTAAACCAGACTGGACAATTACTGAACAAAAACCAAACCAAAACAACAAACACCCCATGCTAGCCTGCTACATAAATAATATTTTGGTTTCTTTTCCATGGTTTTAGTTTAAAAATAAAACCTGAGCTTGCACAAGCACTCAACAGGCATGTCAGTGCTTGAAAACACAAAACAAGACAACCCCCTATCTTGGGCTGTGACCCAGGAGAGTACAGTAACACATTAAATTATTCAGCTCCTTGGAACCATGTCTCACAGCCTGCATTTCCACTGGGACTGCTGCTGACAAGTAAAACAACTTCCATCACCACACAAGCTGGGTCATGTTGCCAATATTTTTGGAGTAGTTTTCTTAAAGCTTCAGAACACCACTCAGTCAAACTCTCTGTAAACTGAAAAATAAAGATATATAATTTAACAGCCCTGTTCTAGTGATGAGATATTTTTCCCATCTAAGGTGTGACAGCAAAATAAAACATTCAGATATGCACAGCAGTCTAGGGAAAAGGCTGAGAAAGGAAAAATGTAAATATCAAGGAATATAATCCTTAAAGATCAAGCAGAATGACACAAATAGAATAGAATTCCAGCAAACAGGTCTAGGAGCTCCTGCCAACAAATGCTTTGAGCATCAAGGGATCACAAGAGCAGAACTTGAGCTGGAAGTCTCTCCAGGAGGGGTACAACCAGTAACACCACACTGGTAATTCCCACACCAAATCACATCTCTCTGTCCCTCAGATGGCAGCTTGGCTTTTCATCAGCCTCAAACACAACTCTGAAGCACCTCTACAGCTTTTCAGCTCAGTGTTCATCAAAACCATGTTCCAAGTGAAAAAAAAAGACCACAGGAACAGAGAGAACTATTGAGATGTGCTTCAAAATCACTGATGCCTCTGATTTTCATTCACCATAAGCTCTGCTTGGCATGACAGCCAGACACAGCAGCAACAGTTGGTGTCACAGGCAACTTCTTTTTTTCCCCTGAGATCTTTCAGTCCCTGGAAATCCCAAACTAGATCTCTGCCTTGCCAAAATTTTGCCACATGCCACAGATTTTATCTGCACAGGTTTCCTCCCTGACTGAATACAAGAGGAGCAAACCTGGTCCTTGCACAGAGGAGAGGTTTTGGAATTAGATGGATCTTTAAAGTCCCTTCCAACCCAACCCATTCTATTGCTATTTTATTTTATTAAGGCATTTGTAAAGTTGCTTTTCAGAACAGAAAGAAAACAACACACACATGCTAGGCATCCATCAGCATGGAACATCATCTGCTCCCTCTGACTGAACTTTGCATCACACTAAGCCTCAAGTAAGATGATTTTCTCTATTTATTATGAGTAGGTACATCCTCAGAACTCAGCAGCTCTGTGTTTCTCAGGCATTTCAGCATTTCAGAACAGGCCAGCAAAGGCTGACAGAAGGGAAGTGACAATGTCTTTAGTCAAAAAATGAGGAAATGATAGGATGGGAATGTAAATGATTTGCCTCTATGTCATACAAAGCCTCAGATCCTCCTAAATCCAGTCCACTTCTTTAAATGTGTGACCAGCTTCCTCATCCTCCTTCCTTTTGAGACACCCCACTGGAGTGGGCCACAGAAATCAAACTACAAAACCAGACTTTACAAATGCTCACCTTCCCAAACTGCTATTGGAAGAGCAGCAGGAAGAAGCTTTATCACTAGAAATTACACCCAGTGGTTTCTTCCTCACTTCCACTCCACATCCTTGTCCAGACAGAGATGAGACCATGGGAATGTCACCCTGGGACTGGTGAGAAATGGACAACCCCTTTTCACACACCCACTCCCTCCAAGCTGCAAGGCAAACCATGGTGAGTGACTTCCACATCTGACAAAACACAATAAAATGAAGTGTAAACTGCTCAAGGGGAAGGAAGGGGGGAAAAAAAACCAGAATACTTGAGGCTTTTAAAAAGCATTATATCTTAATCCTTCTGAGGTTCTTATGCCCACAGCACTCTTGTATTCAATTTGGTGGAAATTATGCACATGAGCACAGCCTCAGACTGCTTTAGTGCCTCCCACTAAAGTAACCATGCAAAAGAATGCAGCCAACAAGTGATAGTCTGTGCATCACTTCATAGTTATCACCCAATGAAAGATGGCATCCTAATTTTCAAAGAACAGGGGTTTAATTAGAGCTGCACTAAGCCAGAATAGGCATCTTCAATGTAAATGCAGCACAGAACTGTGAAGAGCTTTAAAAGGAAAATCCATTTTCAGGTGGTTTCTTAAGGGTTATGGTGGGTGCCAACTGACAGTTCTGAAAAGGGAGGGCAGTGGATTTAGCATTTCCATGAATACTTTTAAAGGCAGTTCAAATTAAAGTATAAAAAATTATGTGTTAAACCTTAAACTCAGCCTTGCCTTGTGCCCACTGACAGAATCAATCTTGCAGTAAAGCCTAACTGGAGATCTCAGGGTCACTTTTCTCATATTGCCTTTATTTGGGAAAAACAGGAGACTCTCCTAGCTAATTGGGAGGGTAGAACATTATGGAGCCAAGAAGCAGAGGAAAGGAGTTAAGATCCTCTGATTTTAAGATGGCTGAAGAGCTATAAAGCAGGAATGACCACCAGGAAAAATCCAGTGGAAGATAAAAACCCACAGCAGGCAAGAATCAAGGTGGACCAAGATAGAAGCTGGTGTAGATGATGGGGAGAGACCAGAAATAAATTATACATTATATATATATAAATTATATATTCAGAGACAATGGGTCTCTAACAACAAATATGTAGACCACAGTAGTTAAATGGCCAAATTCTCAAGCATCATTTTAATACCCAAAAGGTAAATAAATCCACAAGGTTTTACTGAGAGTGATAGAGAAATAAGATGTCTGTGTGTGCTGATCAGCTGATGGAAATGGCCAGAACCTAAGCACAGTTCTACTACCTCATTCAGATTGGTTACTGCATTTAGACTTCCCAGAAATACCCTTTAAAATTCTGTTTTGTCCCAGACTAAGTGATATTTAGCAACTGAATGCCTGAGAAGGGTGGGAACTAGAAATATTCTGTTTCAGAAAATGACAGGTTTCATTCCCAGAATGTGATGCTAACATCATAATATCCAGTAAAAATGATAATTTACAACACTCAAAACCCTACTATCAAACCCTTTTGCTTCCCTGAATCCCATCAGTGCAAAGAAACACTCCAAACTCTACTGGCAAAGCATCCAAAGAAATTCAAAGCCATGATATGACAACTGGTTGGGGTTTTTTTGTTAGTCAGTCTGGATTTTGCAGTTTGTTTGTGGTTTTGTTTGCTTGTTTGTGTTGTTTGCTTTAAATGCTCTAAGAGATTTAGCTTCATCTTCTGAATTTGTCTATTTGTGAAAGCAAGTTGTTGTGTTTTGAGAAGAGAAATGGGGAGGGTGCTCACTTTCTGGGCAGCATGAAAAGTCCTCTCTCTCTGGCTTTCCAGGGCTGCACATTGCTCTGCCTTCTGAGACACAGAGGAACATACTTCAAAATCTGTGTGCCCCAAATCCTGCAGGTATTGGTAGAGTGGAGAATTCTGAAACAGAGTTAAAAAAAAAGAATAATGAGGAAAATAAAGTTAAAAATCAATCCTTTTTGCTCAACTCTGAATACAGCAGCTACACAACCAGCAATGTATGGACAGAGGGTATCTCTGGCAGGGAAGGACTTTGGGATAGTGATGGATGAAAATTTGGACATCTGGCAGCCCCAAAAGCAAATCAAAAGCATCCCACACTAGCCAGGTGACTGGGAAAAACACAAATATTTTTCAGGATTATCACATACAATCAAAGAGATAACAAAAATACTGTGAAGTCAGAGCTTGGCAGTGATTAATGCCCACTTGTGGGGGGCTGTAGGAACAACCACCAGCAGGACACCTACTAGAAACTCTCAGGTGGACTGTGCAAGGTGTCCCAAGTACCAGGACCATGCAGCTCAAATCACTGCTTGCCACACAACAAAGCAGCTAAATGGATTGATTTTACTTCTAGTGACTTCTAGTTTTTTAACCCCACCACAAAATGCTCTTTTGATCACTCTCAGTTATTGAAAGGATTCAAACTCATACTTCTGAACCCTCTGCCTGAGTTACTCAGCACAGAATCAGTGTTCAGTCATGACCTGAAACTCAAACATTTGTTCTCACTCACAGGTACAGACTGTCCCCCTCACCCACAGTGACAATGACTGTGCACAACACCAGGAGAGTGAGTTACTGACTCATTTCCTTGTGGGAATTTTTTCAGTGTGACAATTCAGTCCCCCTTTTTTCCAAGTAAATTCCCTCTGTGGCTGAGCACCTTTGCAAATGCATCATCCAGTGTGCAGTTTCTGGGCTGGATCAGCACTTAACTGATAACTGCAGGTTGTTTTTGCAACACTAAGCCTACAGTAAAAAGAAATATCAAACCCAACTCTTAAAAGATAAGAAAACATATATATGTGATTATTCTAGCAGAGAATCCTCTAGCTTCAGAAAAAAAGCTGAATTTTGAGAGATATCTAATCAGTTACTATACCTATTGCAGCCCTGCAATGACAGATATTGCACTTCTATATGTGAGGGATTTACTGAGCTGACCCTCTGCAATCATAAATTGGATTAAGATATTGTTTGCTTGCATAGGTTTGCTCCAGTAGCATCTGAAAATCAAAGCCACACCCAAATGATTTTTGCTGATGCATCATGAAGTAAATGACTCAGGATTTCTCCATTAGAGAGAGACAGGGGCTTCCCACACCCAGTGTTCTTTACTGGGGGAAAATTTACTACCTAGTAAACCCCTGCTCTAGTTTCCATTTATATCTACTAGAGCAAACTAACCTTAAATATTTAATATAACAAAATAAGAGGTTTAAAGATCTCTTCAAATCCAGAGATGCTTTTCCAAAGCTGAGCTACCCAACATGCCAAAACCACCCTGGGAGTTTAAAATACATCCAGAATAGCTACAAGTTATGAGTGATCAATTAGAAAATAAATAAAATTCAATATTTCTACCACAAGATAGGCTGAACTAGGGGCTAAACTCAGAGCAAAAGAAAGAATTGGAATAGGAAAATAAGAATCTCCCTCTCCCCCAGCACAGATGTGAGGGAGTGGAGCTGACACTCACAGACAGGGCGATCTTGGTCTCCTGGAAGAGGGCATTCCATTTTTCCCTCTGGTACTGCTCCCATGCACCTGAGAGAATCTCATCCACCTCCCCTTTTCTTTCCTCTTGTCCCTCCAGGATGATCCTTGCCCAGGAGGAGCAGCAGCACTCAGTGTGTTTGCACCTGTGCCCCTGCACAGCAGCATTTTCCTGGCAGCATCGGGATGGCAGGTTGAAACTTCCCAGGACCCGGTGATTTCTCCTGACTAAGGTGGCTTCCCAAGTAGGGGGGAGGGGAGGGGAGGGAAGGGGAGGAGGATGACAGATTGCTAAAGGCTTTTAAAAAGATACTGCTGGAGAAGAATTCTTGCACATCGATTTTCTATGCAGCCATTAATAAGGCTTTCCAAGCAGCAGTGTTTAAAAGCCTTGGGCATAATTCCCCTGGCTCCTCCTGTGCTCCCACTGACAGCGAGCCAGGCACTGGCAGGGATAGTATCAGACAATCTCAGGCAGCAGCAAAGTCATTTACATTTCTTTTTCTGCTTTCACAGCCACAGAAGCTCTGCTCCATCACCCCATTCAGACACAGGCTGTTCCTCTAGAACCAGCCCCACATGTTTTCTACATCTAATCCTGCTGCACCCACGTGTCCTGAAGAGGTAGGGAAGCTTTACAGCCTCTGTATAGCTCTGTGCCATGGGAAAGGTCTCCACATTGGATTTTCAGCAGGTGGTGGTGGCACTGACTGTCTGAGAAAGAAATATACACTAGAGAAAGGTCTGGAATTCATTAATGCAGCTGGTTGCTAAACTAGTGGGGTATTCCTAAAAATGGTCTTGAAAACACCCACTCCAAAGAATTCACTTGTTTATCCAAGTAAGTCATGTTAACTCTGACTCCTAATGACAACACACTGGAAGCAAAAAGCTTTCCTGAGTGGAACAGCACCAAGGAACTGAAGAGACAGGCATGAGGAAGGCCAAAGGAGAAGCACAGTGGGTCATTTTTAATTGAACTGTCTCAAGAAAGTTGAGAAATGAAGTTGTGAGAGCAATGCTACAAACTAACCCTCCTGTAAAAAACCAACTTATAAGAGAATTCTTAGCCAGGTCAGTTGGTAGTGAAATCAGTCTCCTGATCACTCTCAAATCAGCTCACAGCATCACCCATAAATCCAGGTGCCAGTTTAAAAGAATAGGAAAAGGCAGGGAAAGAGGAGTGAAGCCCAAATAATTCTTCTGCCAACAGCCCACACTTGAGCAGACAAAGCAGTCTCAGAACCAGCTCATCAGAATGACAAGTGAACTGTGGTTTTGACTGAACTGTGTATTTAAAATGGGATTTATTTCATGTATATGTATAAAATGAGAGCACATCTTCAGTCCAGCCAATATTCCATGAGAAAAGTGCTTTTTTAGACACACACTTCTAGTTGTGTCAGCTGCTGCTTCTTCATAATTTATGTTTGAAACAGTCTTTTTTAGAATACAACATTTATAAGCCTGATGCTTGACAAAAAACACAGTAGTTTGCAAGCCCTAAACTTCTCAGGTTTTTTTAATTAATGTGACTTAAATTTTTTACCACAACAAAAAATTTCTGAGGTTTGTTTTCTGGGGGTTTTCATTTGGTTTGGTTGACTTTTTTTAACACAAAATCATTCTAAAATAGCTCAGTTTGGCTCAGAGAAAAGAAACATCCCTGAGTGTTTTGGTTTCAAAGGGTTCAGGTGAGGATCTGAACATCTCAATTGTGATGTACCAGTATTGTAAGCAAAGAAACACCTCATTTTAATCAGATTTTACTACTTGTAAAGTCTTATTGCCTCAGTTAGCAGTGAGAGTTCTTCTGAACCTGACACTCAAACTCATTATGATGCTGCCCAGTGTTTCCCAGCCTCACATCCCTCCTAAATCCCCCAGCATTCCCTCCTCCTCCCCACACAGCCCAGTGCCACGTAGCTGCAGAGCCCTGGTGTTTCTCTCCCAGGCCAGTGTGCTGCTTGTGAAACACTTCACTGGTTTCAGGACTCATTTTTCACATGAGCTGCTTCACTACAGCAGGACAAAGAACCATGTCTGCCCAAGCTCTGGAAAGGGAAATTCCATTTCTTGTGCACAGTGATGGGAAGGCAACTGCTTGAGGAAGGGCTGGCTGGGAAATGAGCACCCATTATTCATTCAAAAATCTTTGTTCTGAGTTTGGGGTTGGTTGTGTAGCTTTCATCCCTGGAGATATTCCAAAGCTTTCTGGGCAGTGGGTTGTAGGTGGCCCAGCTTGTGCAGAAGACCTCCAGAGGTCCCTTCCAACCTCAGCCCTTCTGGGATTCCATTCCTTTATTATCTATAAAATGTAAAAAAAAACCCCAAGCTTGCAGCTCATTAAAATATAGGACAAATGACTTCACTGGGAGCAAAAATCAGGAGCCAAAAATGCACTCAAAGAGCAGTGTTTGGATCACCTTCATGCCAGTGCTCTGAAAGAATGGGTGCAGGAGAGAAAAGATCCAGCAGAAAGGATTTTAAATAAATCTTTAAACTCAGAAAGCAGAAAAAAGCAAACATAGTGCCCATGTTTACCAGGAGAAAAAAAAGCAATATGTCAGGGCTATGAACAGGATCAAAAGCCAGCAAGCTACTGAAAATAGTTCTTTCTTGCTAAATTCAGAGACAAAGAAGAAAACAGCATGCTAAAAAAAAAAAAAAAGAAGCATATTAATGAAATTTCCAAGTAACAGAAAAGGTTGGAAACATCACACAAAAAGAATTGGATGCCCTTCTGCCCATGGCATGTGTTTTGACAGCAACTCTGTACAGAGGGAATAATAAAACCAAACTCTCCAAGAAGGTGGAAAAGAAAAATATTTTATTGTCCATAAAAATAAGGACAGACCTGAATGATCACCCTATCCCCTTACAACCAAGTCAAACAGTATGAAAGCTGAAAAAGTTGTTTGTAGAATGCAAGAAAAAGTGGAAATAGTGATGGAGGATCCCAGCAAGGATGCTGAGTACTGTGCTGCAAACTCAGGCTAAGAAAGACAGACTCAAACTAAGGTGGATGCAAAAAAACACCCAGAAAAACACCCCACATAAAAACCCCAAAACAAATCAACCACAAAATTAAAAAAAATCTGTTTTGTGAAAGGAAGCTCAAATATATTGAATTATTTAGCCAAATAAGATTGCTTTCCATGGATGCATTAGGAGGCAGAAATTCTGAGTAACTCTATGTGCCCATGGACAAGTGCACATGAATAAACTCCAAGTTTCTTGGAATTATTAACTACCAAAACAATGAAGTTCTGACAGATTCTTCCCAGTGGAACAATGATGAAGGAATTTGGAACCAGGAGTTTCTTTCATTTACACACTAAAAAAAGAAAGTGAAAACAAGGAGATGTCAGCATTTTAAATAGAATATAAATGCCAAGAGCTGGAGCTCTGAGGGCTGTGCAGTGTGAATGAAAAGCACTGGCTGCTGGAGGAATTCATTCATGAGCTGGAGGGAGTAAAATGCCCCATCATTATCAATCCCAATCATCTGCAACAGCTCAACTGGATGGAAAACAGTGTTTTCTCAGAGAGTTTGTGCTTTCCCTTAATTCAGAGTTCCATTAACAGACAGTTTGACAGGGAGAAAAATGATCAGGAAGCTCATAAATATCTATCAGCAGGCCACCTGATGTTTGAATTTGCCAGCAGACACTTCTCACTGATGCACTCAGAGCCTCCTGGACACAGCTATGACCTGGAAAACGTGCAGAAAATAACACTGCTGATGTGGACCAGGTGGAGAATGACTAATCTGCTTCTCTTCCCTCTCCTACCCATGCTGCTGGCTAGGAAAAATGAAGAATCACTTCTTTCCTGCATTTGTTAGCACACTTAACTGCTTTTCATACTGACACCTTGCTCACCAGAGCTCCAGGAACACGAGGGTGCTGCAGTTGTCACCTCAGTCTAGATGCCAAAGGCCTCCTGCAACAGCCACTGCTGCCCCTGACAATGAGAAGTGACCTGCTGAGGTGCAAAAAAAATCAGAATTTTGGTGGGTATTTCAAGGCACCCATTATTATTAGCAGGTATCTCAACCAAGAAAAAACCCCTGTATTTTTCCTACTGCTCCTTGTCTGATGTCACAGCTGCACTCATACTTTGTCACTCAGTGTGTAAACCCTTAGAAGAGTCTCTACTAGTGGCAAAAATCCCCTCCCAAAATGAAAATATCCAACTGCTTATGCACATACAGAGGGATCTTTTGCTCCCTGCACAGCAGAACTTTTTCAACCAGAACAGTAACAGCTGCATGAACTGAGCTGTAAAATGAGTATCACTTGCACTGGAGAAGGAAATGCAGAGGGCTGGCACTGTATCCATGAAATTAGTTCTCACCTGGGATTTATGTCAGTAAAGGAAGTGATTTAACAGAGGAGTAATATAAATAAGAGATTTTATTGTTAGCATTCAAGGTTGGCTGTGGACAAACACAAAACTTGGTGGTACAGACCCAACCCAAACATTCCCTATGTAAGAAGCTTTTTACATCCTGCTAAAACCAGAAGCTTTATGACTATCAGAGTAATCATTTTTAAGGCAATTATTTCAGTATAAATATATATTTAAGTATAAATATATCTATATTTCAGTATAAATACATCTATATTTCAGTATAACCACTTTCTCTGTACACCTGCAAAAACAGCTGTGCTCTCCATGAAGATTTCCATCTTACCCAGTGCAAAGTGATCTGATTTTCTTACCTGACTGCCCCAGCAGATCTATTTACCCCCTCTTTTAAATAAAGCCAAGATGATAATCTCTGTATAGACACAGAATGCAATATCACTGCAAAACTTTCATTCCAATCCCATGAATAAGACAAACAGTGGCAAGTGAGGCAAGTACACGTGCTGAAATTTTCTTTTTCCACGCATGACACCAGGGTTTATCAGCTACAGAGCGGCATTATTAGCACCTCTTAGCACCCATCCTCGGCCCCTCACCCCTCCGTGGCGTGGAGGGAACAGCCAAGCAGGCCTCCCAAGACTTCACCCCGCAGCCGCACAAAGGATCTTCCCCGGCTGAGCATCCCCGGCCCCGGCTCCGCCGCTCCCGCCCGCGGTCCCGCTGTCCCTGCGCGGGGAGGCTGCTCCGGAGCGAGGGACACCCCCTCACACCCCAACACCATCCCGCCGGCCCCCACCGAGCACCTCCCCGACCTGCCGGTGCCGCCGCTCGCCCGCGGCCGGGGCTACCCCCCCTGCCCGGGCCTCGCACCCACCCGACGCCCGGCGGTCACCGCACCCCGCCCGGGACCGCGGCGCAACGCCCCGCCGAAGGGGCGGAGAAGACAGCCGAGCCCAACACGCCCCGGGTCGCCCCCGCTCCCACCTCAAACACCACTTCTTCGTCAAACTCCGGTGTCATCCTTCTCCGCCATGCCACCCCCTGTGGGCACTCTGGGAAACGGAGTCCACCGCGCCGCCGGCGGCTCCTCCCCTCCCCGCCGCGGCCCGACACCGGGGGGGGGAAACTACAACTCCCAGAAGGCTCAGCGAGCGCTTCCGGCCACCGGGGGGAGGCGCTGATTGGTGGGCGGGCCGGGGGGTGGGCGTGGCCGGGGCGGCTCAGGGTGCGGGCCCGGCAGGGGGCGCCGCCGGTGCTCAGTCTGCCGCCGGGCGCGGGGCGTTATGCGGCGGCGGGCGGGGGGTGCTGCTGGTGCTGGCGGGTGGCGGTGCGGGGGAACAATGGGCTCCTTCTCCTCGGCCCTCCGAGGGGCCGTGGCGTAAGGGACGAGAAGAGGAGGAGGACGGCGGCGGCGCGTGGGGAGCACCATGAGCTCCGCCGGTGAGTGTCCGGAGAAAGTTTGGGGGAGCGCCGCTTCCTTTCGGCAGAGCGGGGGGGGATTCTGCGGGTGTCCTGCTGCCTCAGAGCCGGTTGAACAGCGGCGGGGATGGCGAGGAAGGGGCTCCTCCGCCGCTCCCCCCACACCCGGCGTCGCCGCCGCGCTCTTCGTCCGGGGCGGCGCCGGCCGGTTGCTCCCGTCGCTCCCGGGGGCAGCGCGGAGAGGCGGGTCGGGCTCGCCCGTTGCGGGGAACGAGGGAGGGGGGAGGTGTGTAGCTTCACGCTCTGCTCCCGCTCCGGGGGACAGCCCTGCCCCTACGGTGCCCCTCCGGTGCCCCTCCGGCTGCCCCGCTCCAACCGCCGGGAGGTTCGTTGCCCGGTGCGGAACCGCTCCCTTCGGCGGGGCTGAGCAACCGGCGGGAGAAACCCGCCCGAGAAGCCGGGGACCGGCTGTTGTGGCAGCGAAGCCAGCCCCGGGGATCGGGCTGTCGCTCCGGGCTGACTTTGCGGAGCTGCCGAAGTTTGTCAGCGGCTGAGCTCTGGGGGGGGGTACCTGCTTCACCCATCTCCCGCACCCTAGCCCCGGCTCCCCGCACTCATCCTGACGCCAGGGCAGGGCTACTGGGAAGCGTTCGTTCCTTTCTGGTCTTCCCCAGCTGCCGATGCGAACTGACCTACTTCAGGACTTTCCTTATCTTTCCTCCCCCTTCCCTCCACTGCCGCCAGTTTTATGGCTGAAAGAGCTGCAAGGCAAATCTGGGCTCAAAACCAAACCAGTTCTCCGTCTTGCTGCTATTTTGGGGTTTATTTGGCCGCACGGTTGTTGAGGTGCTGTGCATACTTTGGGTTTTTTTTTTCCTCCCATCTGTTAGATAAGTCGATTCCTTCTTAGTTTGCTTGAAGATGGGAACAGGAGTTGCTTCTGCTGTCATGTGTTGTGATTTATTGGGTGGAAACTCGGCTAATTACAGTGTAAACCTGAAGCAGCAAAGTGCTTCCTGGAAGGATTGGGGTNACAGAGGAGTAATATAAATAAGAGATTTTATTGTTAGCATTCAAGGTTGGCTGTGGACAAACACAAAACTTGGTGGTACAGACCCAACCCAAACATTCCCTATGTAAGAAGCTTTTTACATCCTGCTAAAACCAGAAGCTTTATGACTATCAGAGTAATCATTTTTAAGGCAATTATTTCAGTATAAATATATATTTAAGTATAAATATATCTATATTTCAGTATAAATACATCTATATTTCAGTATAACCACTTTCTCTGTACACCTGCAAAAACAGCTGTGCTCTCGGGGGTGTCCTAAAGAGAAAATAATAGAGATATAAAGCAAAAAGTCAGCCTAATTCTTAGTGTTTTCCTCTCAAATACATCAAATTGTTACTGAGTCCCATGGTAATGAAATTATCTGGGGTGTCTCAGTTAATCAAAATTAAAAGAAAATTAAAAGTTATTTAATGTATTTTTCTGCTTGCTTTAATCTCTTCCTATTTTTAATATCTATGCCAGAACTGATTTTATTTACACCTCGAAAAACATGTAATAAGGAGGGATTTCATCTCTACTTCANACAGCTGTGCTCTCCATGAAGATTTCCATCTTACCCAGTGCAAAGTGATCTGATTTTCTTACCTGACTGCCCCAGCAGATCTATTTACCCCCTCTTTTAAATAAAGCCAAGATGATAATCTCTGTATAGACACAGAATGCAATATCACTGCAAAACTTTCATTCCAATCCCATGAATAAGACAAACAGTGGCAAGTGAGGCAAGTACACGTGCTGAAATTTTCTTTTTCCACGCATGACACCAGGGTTTATCAGCTACAGAGCGGCATTATTAGCACCTCTTAGCACCCATCCTCGGCCCCTCACCCCTCCGTGGCGTGGAGGGAACAGCCAAGCAGGCCTCCCAAGACTTCACCCCGCAGCCGCACAAAGGATCTTCCCCGGCTGAGCATCCCCGGCCCCGGCTCCGCCGCTCCCGCCCGCGGTCCCGCTGTCCCTGCGCGGGGAGGCTGCTCCGGAGCGAGGGACACCCCCTCACACCCCAACACCATCCCGCCGGCCCCCACCGAGCACCTCCCCGACCTGCCGGTGCCGCCGCTCGCCCGCGGCCGGGGCTACCCCCCCTGCCCGGGCCTCGCCCCCCCCCGACGCCCGGCGGTCACCGCACCCCGCCCGGGACCGCGGCGCAACGCCCCGCCGAAGGGGCGGAGAAGACAGCCGAGCCCAACACGCCCCGGGTCGCCCCCGCTCCCACCTCAAACACCACTTCTTCGTCAAACTCCGGTGTCATCCTTCTCCGCCATGCCACCCCCTGTGGGCACTCTGGGAAACGGAGTCCACCGCGCCGCCGGCGGCTCCTCCCCTCCCCGCCGCGGCCCGACACCGGGGGGGGGGAAACTACAACTCCCAGAAGGCTCAGCGAGCGCTTCCGGCCACCGGGGGGAGGCGCTGATTGGTGGGCGGGCCGGGGGGTGGGCGTGGCCGGGGCGGCTCAGGGTGCGGGCCCGGCAGGGGGCGCCGCCGGTGCTCAGTCTGCCGCCGGGCGCGGGGCGTTATGCGGCGGCGGGCGGGGGGTGCTGCTGGTGCTGGCGGGTGGCGGTGCGGGGGAACAATGGGCTCCTTCTCCTCGGCCCTCCGAGGGGCCGTGGCGTAAGGGACGAGAAGAGGAGGAGGACGGCGGCGGCGCGTGGGGAGCACCATGAGCTCCGCCGGTGAGTGTCCGGAGAAAGTTTGGGGGAGCGCCGCTTCCTTTCGGCAGAGCGGGGGGGGATTCTGCGGGTGTCCTGCTGCCTCAGAGCCGGTTGAACAGCGGCGGGGATGGCGAGGAAGGGGCTCCTCCGCCGCTCCCCCCACACCCGGCGTCGCCGCCGCGCTCTTCGTCCCGGACGGCGCCGGCCGGTTGCTCCCGTCGCTCCCGGGGGCAGCGCGGAGAGGCGGGTCGGGCTCGCCC